>VUQI01002945.1:0-11883 GCA_015106735.1 Paratilapia polleni | reverse complement strand
AAGAAGCTGCTGGGTGAAACATGCTTGAAGGCATGAAGATAGTTGTTGCAATCTGCAGACCTAAGTCAACCAATTCCTAATGAGAAGAAGCCAGTTAAGTCCAAATGACCTCCTCCAGATATTTGTGATAAAGTTTCAATGATCTGATAGCTAAGACTCTAAGAATTAGAGAACAAACATGGACATAGATAAACAATCTTCATTTCTAAGTTATTATGAATTATATGCACTCTAACTCCGCCTTTACTTGTGACCACTCTTTAGTGGAAAAACTATGTAAAGACTGAATTCAGCAGTTCTGTCCTCCAGCCTTGCTACTTACTGGCCAAAATACCAGCATTATCTATATCAAGTTGGTATCAGCACTTATATCAGAGCGGTCCATTTATCGGTGGAGCACCATTTTTTTGCATTAGTGCTTTCAATCTAAAGACAAGCATCGCTACTAGGACAGGAAACTCAGATCCCATCAGAACAAAAGCAGCTTTATCGGAAGCCTGGTGACGCTGCTTGGAGATAAATGGCCCAGCTTACCTGTCACAGTGACTGCATTTAAATGGCTTTGCCCCAGTGTGCTTCCTGAAGTGTCTGGTCAACTCGTCGCTTCGTGCAAAACGCCACTCGCAGCCCTCCCACGAACACCTGTACGGTTTCTCACCTGTGGAGCGGACAAGGAGACGATTAAAGTGAGCTCAAATGACGACAGCGGCGCTAACGTAACGAGCTGCTTTTCCTCCCGCCGCTGCGATGGCTGGTTGTTATTCTAATACATTCAAATCAATCACCCGCCAGGGGCCGGAGCAGAATGACAACAGAGGTGCTGACAAGCCGTCTGAAGCCTGAATACCGCTGAACCTGTTGGCTCGCCGGCTCTGCATTTATGCATCTTGAAACATGCCAAGAATGTCAACAGCGCTGCTACGTAGCTGAATGTGTGGGATATTTAAAATGCAGAAAGGGAAAAAAAAAAGCCACAAGTGCAATTTCACACTGCTGATCAAATATAAGGAACGTTGAAATGACCAGTCAAAGCACCTCCCAGTTTGGTGCCCCCTGGCTCCCTACCCAATCACCCCTTTCCCATGGTGAAACTCAATCTGTCTTGAAGTCCTTTTATCTCCCATGTGCAACCCCTCCCCCTTCTGCTCTCTCTCTCTCTCACTCACTCACTGGCTCAGTCAGTCGCATTCCAGATAGATTAGGTCACAGTTTAGCTATCCAGCCATGCAGAGCTAATACTCGCAGCGCTCCAGCTGAGGACATCATGCACTGTAGACCTTTAATTACACGACACAATGCGTGGACAGTGCCATTAAGGTGGAAGACTGAATTAACAGCACTTCTGGCACCGACTCAATAAAATGGGAGATTTTTAAACTCAAATGTACTGCCCTTCCTGTCGTCCTTTCCTGTTTACACGTGAGGCCATAGCTGAGGCACAACTGAAACTCACCTGTATGAGTGCGCTGGTGTGCTTTTAGGTGGGAGCTCTTCGTGTAAACCTTGCGACACCCGTTGAAGTGACACCTGTGTACACGCCTCCTGCCGTCCGGAGACGCGTCCCCGCAGATGAGTCCCGTCTTTTCCGAACTCTTTGCCACGCCACCGCTCCTGATTTTGACCGGCAAGTGCAATTCAGCATGCGTGGCCACCCAGCCGTTCATCACGCCACTGGCCTCTGAGTTGGCCTCAGGAGAGGATGGGGGAGTGCTAATGACAGAGGGGCTAAAAGGTCCAGAGCCAACCAAGACAGAGCCCAGAGGGTTGGAGGTAAAGCTGTGAGTGGGCGAGAGCTCCTCAGAACTGTCTGAAGCCTCGCTGCTGGCGTCTGAATTCACACTGTTGGTGTCCAAGATTTGGCTGTCCTGATTGTCCTCCTCGTGGGCCGAGGGGAGCTTTGGGTCAGACTCGGCCTTGGCCTTATCCCCGCAGGCCAAGATCAGCTTGCTCCAGAGGTCCTCCTGGCTGTCGAACTTGAGGTCGGATGTGGAGACATAAGGCTCACTCTGTAGGTAGCGCTCCAGCTCCAAGCATGTCTGGACGAATGCAAAGAAATAAGATGCAGTAAGAACAAATGACTCACAGCGGGTTCATTCACAGCAGCAAAACACTTCTATGTGGGAAATCCTTTTAAATCATGCATGTGCACATCCCCAGTATGCTTTTGGTGGTGAAATATTTGTTAAACGCTTACAGCAGGAAACCAGGAAATTTCAGCTATTTCTGCACATTTAGCAACGAGGCTCCGGTGATTAATCAATAGCAAGAAAATTAAGCACAAACGCCTAATATTTGCTGCTTCTTCGTGTCATATGATGGCCAAGAATATACTTCTTAAATTTAAATTTTGTTTTTTAACTTTTCACTTTTGATGGCTAATTGGGAAAAAAAATAATGACACACATGCTTCCAGAAACCACCACTGTTTGGATTTCATGATACTAGAGTCACTGATTATGGGTTTCCTTTGCTTAACTCCCTCACCTGATCAGGCATCAAAACATGAAGTGACCACATGTGACTCATTCAGCACCCTGAACTCTAACTCTCCTGCAGCCAGGCAACAAAACGTGCAATGTCACTTCAGCACTCCACAATGACTCACTGAACAAATATAGAGTCCTTTTAAGGAAGCCGCTCAACTTCCCCCTCCAACATTCAGCTGCTTGTCCTCATGCCTACCACTGTCATGCAATCACATCCTTCCCCTCAGTGTCAGCCACTCCAGCCCCAGCTGTAAAAAAAAAAAAGATTCACTGGCTCCGATTTACTTACTTACAGAGGGGCCGTTAAAGTTGAAACGCAAAAGGGGGCTGTTCACTGGAAGGTGCTCCGAGACAGCAGCTTTCACAAATCAGATGCAGAATAAATATCTTCCTCTAGGCTTCTGCTGCCTCACACAAAATTTTACAGCTGTCCTGGTGTCTACTCATGCCAGGAGGAGGAATTGGCCAGGGCTGACATTTGATAGTGTCATGTTGTGGAGCCCATTCAAATCCAAGGATGATGCAAATAGTTGTTTGGTGAAGGAAAACAAATGTTATGGAGCAGAAAGACTGAGCCAGAAAACACTAACGTAGATTCTGAGACAGTCCCATAACAGCCTTAATCATGTGATTTGAGAAAACACTATATGAGATTCTGTATTAATTGCTGACTGACTTGAAACTGCACTTCCTGCCACATCCGCGGTCGTTTCACCAGCATGTGCCAGGAGTGAAACCCGCTCTCATGCCCTCAATGCATCTGCCAAAAAAGAAGTAGAAGTCGTGCTCAAAATATAGCAGGGCAGTAAAAGCAGCAGCACGCTGCTTCTGCTTGAGTTACTCTCTCCCCATTCATCTTGGACGCAGCAGAGCCTCGACTCCAGCTGTCAGACTGACACACTGATCCACTTCAGCCTGCCAAAAACTTCATAACGAAACAGATAATGAAATAGCGCGTCAAAGTGAATGGACGGGCGCCGTCTATGCACCGGGAACCTGTTTTTTTTTTTTTTTTAACAACCGTTATGAGAGTATGTACACACATGATATATCTATTTTAACTTCTCCGCGTTGTGATGTGTTACACCAAGAAGAGCATGAAATCTGCTCAGTTCCGCTTTGCCTTACAAGCTCAAAGAGACTTAGAAAAAAAAAAAAGCTGATAGCGGATACATTAACTTATATTCACCTGCTGCCAGTACTCCTCCAGTGAAGGTAAGGCTGAGAAATAGCCCGTGTCGTGAACTATTTGAAGTTCTTGAAAGATGCTGCACATGGGTAGAACATCCATTTTTCCCGAGCTTGTTTTCTTTTTCTTTGCTTTTTTTTTTATTAAAAAAAACTATTTAGCTGCACTTAAATATTTTTCTCAGGTAGAAAACCCAGTGAAAGACACAGCAGCGATCCGGTGCGATGCCAACGACTTGTATTCAGCAGCAGCAGCAATAGAAGAAGAAGAAGACTCCGTCCGTCCGTCCGTCCGTCAGTCCCCCCCTTCCTTCTTCTCTCGCTCGCGTTCAAGGTATTTGCAAACACTGCACCACACACTGGATGGGGAACAACTGCGCTCTGCAAACTTCGCTATTCAAACCTCGACGCCCGCTCCCCCCTCCCTCAACGCCCCCTCGTCGTCGCCGGATTACGCCTGCAGCGCCTCGCCAATCAGAGACGAGCAGAGTAAGGGACTGCGAATGATATCACAGCCGACCAATCGCGGCCGGCCTCTAATTTAATTTGCTTCCATCTCCGTTTTAATTGGTGCGTTTAACTCCCTATCGCTCGCCTCTGATTGGCTGGTTATTTATAGGCATGTATATAACCCCGCGACGGGCTCTTTCGCCGTAGTCTTTTTCTGTCGGCTGCATGTTTCGCCACAGACAGCGCATGTGAGCTGAAACAGTTTCTCTTGTGTGGCAAACCTCTGTGTATGGGTGCAACTTTGTCACAAGTAGCGTTGCAACACTGCTGTTTAAAGGGGGGTTCACTTCAAGGCTGCAACTGTGGTAAAGTGCATGTGTTGACATGAGCCACTAAAAGTTCCACTCAGTGAAGACGTGTCTTGGGACACAGTGACTAATGGATGGCAGGATATTATTATGTTATCAGAACACACACGGGCTTTAGAGGAAACATTAGTCCTCACTTCTCCTCTGTGACTAAAATAATGTAGACTTCTGCTTTATCACTGAAATACTGGGAAGATCAAAGTTTGCACTCAGCAGCATAGCAGAGGTTTGACAAGTACAGCCTGTTACTAGTTAAAAAAAAGTATTTTTTTTTAAAGCTCATTTGCACTTAAAAGAGCATAAAGCAGAATTAATATTCAACAGTAGTTCCCCAAAGTTAAAGAGTTTGTTTTACCCCAATTTAATTATTATGATACATGAAGAAAATCCTGTATAAATTTAAATCAGAATTATTCCCAAGATCATTTTAGACCACAATTCATATGAGCTGTTTAGGCAGGAATTTCACCAAAACTTTCAGGAGAGTAGATCCCAGCTTGCTTTGAGCTATGCCCCATGTTTGTATGGACAGGAAGTGACTATTTTATAATAGTTTACTTTACTTGGCCTCATATTCTTTGCTTTAATATGAGAAATGAGATATGAGACATCTCCTGGAGTTTTTTTCCAAGAGCCAAAGCCTTACGGGAATAGATAAAGCACTTCAAAGTTTCACATCAGCTGATAGCTTCATTGGCACATTTTGATGATTAAGCCTAGAACTTACAAACTAGCTTACAAACATTTTTGTCACAACTTCTCCAGTGGTCAGATGTGTGTTTCTAAGATTAGACTTCAGCAGTTTAAAGAGTGAAAAAAAAGAGTGAAACAAAACAACGAAACCCTTTTCTTCCACTTTTAAAAGAAGGCCTGTGCGTTCGCATTCACATATTTGTATTTTAATATCACACAGAGTGAAAGAAAAAGGTAAACTCCAACAGTGCACATCATGATGTTTATCAAAGTAGAAACGTGACGGTTGACACACAAACTCTAATTCCTCCCTGCCGTCTGGTGATACCCTGCTGTATTCCCTCGTGAATGACGCTTCATTCCAGTAGCATTCCATCACTTATTTGGCAATTGCTCTACGTCACTTGGACTCATTCTTATCATTTCCTCATTGCAGAATTACTCGCATGCCACAGAGGCATCTCTTCCTGCATCTATTGCATAAGTTCACAGCTGAGTCGCTCCACAACCTGGCACACCATGTCCTCATGAGATAAACAACATTGTGACACAAGAGCCTCATTGTCTTCTAAGTGGCAGTATTTTTCTGCTGCCGGCCCGAATAGACAACTGAGCGCCCTTTGTGCTGCTCTCAGCTGTGAGGTCATATTGGTCACCCATAGCATCTGATTTGGTCATATGGCAATGGGATGCCTTGTGAAGCCTGGAGCTGGCCTCAGTAGCCCTGCAAAGGAATTCCACTCTGCTTTTATGTTACTAATGGGGCTATTCATTATTCCCTCCAGGACTCAGCGGACACGTCCGTTTTAGAAGAGCAGTTAAAACTTCTTTTGTCACCACGTGAAATGTAACAGAATGTGCGGCTTATCGTCACATAATAATATGCCCGCTCATTATTCACGCATTTCCGAAGTTGCCAGAGCTTACACTGTTTGATGAATAACAGAGTACACCGCTGGGTCCCGTTGGAGCATTAGTGGGCAGCTCCACAGTAATCACTTCCTTCAGAAGACCTCTTAGATGAAGCATTTAGAGAATGCACGGGGTCCTGCATGGCAGCTTTTATCTCAGAAGGCCAGGTCCGCAGCTTTATCATCGTTATGTAATCCCAGCCCAGCCAGTAGCCACAGGAAAGAGCAATTACAGGATGACCCATTTCAATGCATCACTGTCAACCCAATCAGTGAGTTGTTCTAAGGGGTTTTTCTGAATAACCTGGGCACAGTAGCGACCAACTGATGTGTTTTAAAAGTGTGCTTAGGAAGAGAGATTAGGTTGCTCTCCAATTTTTTATCTATCTGCCTGGATGGAAGTTATGCCTGGACTATAGATGAAATGAGTGGCTGATTAAGACAGATTACAACAGTTTTTTTGTCAGTTTAAATCTTAAAAAAAATTTGATGCTCGCAGCTTACAAAGCATCCAAAGATGTCACTTTGGGCTTGTGATGGGAATTCCACCACTTACAGACCGAAGATTGAACAATAATTCTGGTTTAAAATCAGGAATAGCCAAACATGAATATTTTTATTAGCTGCAGCCACAGACTGTATATAAAAGCTGGATGTGGCCACCATGATGTCACCCATTGGCTAGAGAAATCCCAGCTTGAAGCCTCAAGCTGAACATGCTGGTTGTGTTTTAAAAACTCACAGATCAAGTGAGCCAAAAGACTTGTGTACAAACATACTTCTTTATGAAACCAGAGGAGTTGCCCCCCGCTGGCAATTAGAAAGAGTGCATGTTTAAGGCAATTCTTGATTGGCTTTGTTTTTTAATCAATGTCTTTTATATACAGTGTGAATAATATTTATTGTATTTTTGAAGTGATTATAGTTGACATGAATTTTTTTTTTTAATTTAATGTGACACTGTGTAACTTTTGAAAGAAGGAATAATGCATTCTTTCTCTTAAGGGATGTCCACAACAGAGCGGTGTACTCTGTTATTCATCATTCACTCTTTTGCTAAAAGGAAGAGAATAGCAACAATGTAGCAACCAGGGACTGTGGAATGTAAATACAATTCGTGACTCGTACCTTTGAGAGGTGAAACAACCGCTGGTGGCGCGAAGTGAGCGGGACATGAGATAAAGTTTTCTCAACTTTGAGCTGAGTGATTGAAGCATCTACTAATGGGAGCAAAGGATACCGGAGGTTGACATGTGATGGGATGGTGAATAACATTAGAGTGTTGCCTATGCAACCACAACCGGGAATGTCCCCCAGCTACAAAACAGTATGTAATGAGCAAATCGCTTTATATGTGATCAGGGCAAATGACAAATGAAAAGTTGAATTCATGAGCAGTTAAATGCACAATTGATGCCGTACACTGGACTTTACACCTGCTACCTGCAGCCTTTTGTGATCTGATACAACCCGTAGTAAGCAGAAAGAGAGTATCACGTTTCTATGCCATTACTGTCTTTCTGCTTGTGCTGATATTACTATTTATATCATATTTTGTAATATTTTATTATCTTACAATTGTCAGTTGTGGGTCACAGTGTCTGCTGTTGCAAAAGTTACACAGGGCTGCCACAGATTTAGATCAATCTGGCAGCAGAGGCTGAGGTAGCCTGACTTTTTAGCCTGTCGTGTGGGCCAAGATCTGAAAACACCCAGTTCCTTCCCATAATGGAGCTGGATGATCTTATGGGAAATGCTCACTTCCTTCAACCTCCACCCCACATTTTGCCTTGTCTGTAATTGTGGTTTTCTTACCTTAGAAAAATTTTAAAGCCACAAGCGATCGCCCTGATGACATAATCACAGTTAAACTGCCTGCAAAATAGTGACTATTAGAAAATGAACTAATGTTCAAGCCACTAATAAAAGTGCAAACCTTTTGTTCAGATACACATACAAACACACCAGAAAATTACAGACAATAGACAGAAGCAGATAAATGAGTTGACATTACTTTAACTGTCAGTGTCAGACAGTGTTGGGTAACAAATTTGTGTCTGCGTCATGTTTAAGCAGACGTGGCTGAATCAGAAATAAACTCATTATTTGCCTGCTTACTATCAGAAGGCCAGTTAGTAATGAGGTACAGAGCTATTGATAGAGATGCATTGCTCTCCGCTGGGGCCACTGAAAATTTGTCCAAGCTTAAATAAAATGAGAATAAAAATAATTGATTGGAAATCAATGCACATACATCATTCACTCTTTTGCTAAAAGGAGAAATGGAAGGAAAGAGAGAGGGAAGAGGGGGAAAGCTCTTGGAAAATCGATATTCATTTGAATCATAAATCAGAATTGAGTCAGCGCTCGTGGGGAGGGGAGATAATCATTGGCCTGGTTTTGGATTACATACTCCACGTGGCTGAGGCTCGTCCAGCCTGCAAATGTGTTTAGCTTTGTTACAGTCCCCTGCTCCCTACATTACTTGCACCCTCCTCCCACACACACAAACACACGAATACATACACAGACGGTGAGATCCTCTCATTGAAATGCATTGATGGTTTAGTGCGACGCCAGGGTTACGTGCAGCTGTCAGGCCATGTCTTGGGACAGATCAACATGTGTGCACAATGGGTCATGTGGTGTCAGCCCCATCAGGTCATCAGTGAGGAGCCCCTGGCTCCCAGCAGCTCTTGACCTTGAGGATGAAGAGTGGGCCCCATGAGTACATGGATGTGTGTGTTTTAGGTGAGAGGACATGCATAGGACACAGCAATCAGTCACAATGCTCTTGTGATGTTTGGTGAATTGGTCGTGAATTGGTTTGTGTGCTCGCATTCAGAACAGGCTGATATATCAGTTTGCTGATGTACTCGGGTGGAAATCAATACTGTCCACCTCCCGTATGATGGAGGGTCCTCACTGATCAAAGCCGCACTCAGACAGAGGGCAAAATAGATCTTTCTTTGTTTTAGGTAGACAGGCTTGGGTTGGTCATCCCAAGCTTTTGAGAATTTCATTGTTAGTTTGTGCTTGTCTTTATACAGGGGATAGTGCATGTTAATTCCATATTAATCATCACTGACCTTTAAAATACATCAATTTAAATATGCTGAGCTCAGCTCTGTGGCTAATTTGCAATCAATAACTCCAACATAATTAAAAACAAATGCAATTCATCAGAATGTTTTGACCTTAAGAAAGGTAGAGTAGTGTGCATTTATATCTCTTATTTCATTTTATTGCAAAAGTTTTGCTTAACAGAAAAATGAAACGATGCTGATGAAATTTTGTCAGATATTTTTTTTCCTTTTCCTTTGTGTTGGTTCCATCCCATTCATCTTTATGTCAGTGGGTCAGATTTCTCAGGGGAGAACAACAGGGTTATTATGCAGCTCTGCTGTCTCATTCTACCGAATGCTTCCAAACTGCAACTAGATACTGGCAGCAGTAATTTTCAGATTTTAAACAATGTGAATTTTCTTTCATATTTCCCCCTGGATTAAAAAAAAAAAATAAAAAAAAATTAAATAATAATAATTAAAAAAAATTTCTAAAAATTCTATGGCATTGTAGGTCACGCTACCATTTTGTGGTTACTCATGGTGCCCAGAGGATATATCCTACAGACTCTGGAGATTCCATTAACTTCTTAATTGGTGCCACCTGCAGGTTAAAGATTTTCAGCAAAATGTTGCCATCCAGTAAAAGAGCCATGTCTACAAGATAAATGTCATGACTCCCAGAAGATGTACCTTATGGACAACAGTGATGACCTGACTGTTTTGAGCCATCATAAGTCTAAGAGTGCCATGAAACTGGGTCCAAATTCATGATGCCCTGAGGATAAACTGTTAACAATCATATTTAATTTAGCTCTATGACAAGGTCAGCATGACCAATACATTTTTTACCAAATACTTACAAAACTAAAGATGTTCTCATTGAGGTCAGTTGTACTTTGCGTTTAGTGCTAGTTAGCAAATGTTAGCATGTCACCACTCAAAACTAAGGCGGTGACCATTGCAAAGAGAATATACTACATGCCTTACACCTCAGCATTATAAGAGACGTCGCACTCAAAGAGTCCTGAATATACATCTATGGGAGAACTCCACAATGGAACAAAAATAGTTATTTTTGGGTGACGTAATCAAACTTTTAAGTGGCTTTCATCAGATTTTACTGGCAGATCTTTACATGCAGGTTTTTATCCCTTTGACCATTGAAATTAAAGTTAATTTAGTGACTTCAAAATAACTCCCCTGAGGTGTTACCAAGATGGTTGCCAAGTGGCGTGACTTGCATTTAGAAGGAATTAGCATTGCGTTCCCACTTGTTGGCATGTATTATCATTTAGCATGGTCTTCTTTTGGTATTTGGCTTTATTTATAAAGAAAACAGCCACTATAGACCCTTTTGCTGCCTACGTCATCAAAAGTATGTGCGCGCAATTTGACAGAGGAAGTGAAGTGCTACCCCATTCATTCAGATAGGACGAAGAGACTACACAGTTGTAAACGCTGGATTTAGAAGTGTTATCATCATCAAAATGTCTGGTTGGTGCATGATTGGCTGTCAGAATCGCTCCACTACCGACAGCGGAAAGAAATTGTACCGAATTCCAAAAGGATCATGTGGTAATACCACAGGGATCCGGAAGTCGGTTGCCGGTCACCAGAGTTAATTTGTTCGGGTAGTTTTTGCGATCTTTCGTGGATAATCCCCTTGCATGGATTGACAAAATATTACACTCCGCCACACTTCCGTTTCCAAAATGCGCATCCTTACCTACGTCATCACTGTTTACAAACTGTAAAAGGGTCTATAGGAACACACCGTGTACCCATTTAAATCAACAGTCTCACACATTAGCAAGCTACCCAATAATCATAATATATGAACATTAACTAAGCCATTTAAATCTCAAGATCATGCTATTTTAAACACATACAATGACTTTAAATGTAAAATATGATCAAACTTTGACAAATACCTAAAAAAAAAAGAGATTTGGTTGTTGTAACTCTTTTTGTTCTGCCATGAAACTGTTCACATAAAGCAAAAGTGGCTATGTCAACTCCAGTAGCTTCACAAAGAACTGTAATGTACTAAAAGAGTTTGGAAACTTGCGTATGTTGGTTGTGTTTTGACAACAGCAAATTACCAGTGACCATGCAGGCTGTGTCATACAGCCTTAAGGTTATCACTCAAGTGAGTAGCAGCAGAGTCAGTTTCTGTGATCCACAGACACGCTCTCATAGCCCTCGGGAGTCTCTCTGTTCAAATGAAACAAACAGTCTCCAGCTACATTTCTGGGAAAACAAACAGTGAAAGGACCACACATACCCCCTACAAGCTGAGCTTCATTCACCAATACACATTGTGCCAGCCACAGATTTCAAATAGTGCTTTGTTTGAACGTTGCTGTCACACAGAGGGAGCAATTTCAGCAGTAGATCTTAAAAGCGCTGGAAAATCTGCAGGACAGTTCAATGGTCATTGTCTCACACAGGGTGGTGCATTCAGGGTCTGCAACATGTTTTTTCCCTCCAGTGATGCCAGCTATGCACTAAAGGCTACTACCATTATACAGGGTTAAAGAATGTTAAGCATTTTATTATTTTCTGCCAACCTCTGTGGGAACCAGCACTCTCTGGCTGTTTCGAGGGTGGCATTTATCGAGGCCACGGTATAAACACTGGCCCAACCCAGGGAACTGGGATGTATTCATTGTACACTTTTGGGTGTGAGAGAGAAAGAGAAGAGAGAGTAGATATGGGG
>VUQI01002943.1:0-10997 GCA_015106735.1 Paratilapia polleni | reverse complement strand
GGCCTTGTCCCCAATCTATCAGGGGACAATCGGTGTATTTCATCATCTCTTCTACCCCCTTTTTCCTACCTCCCTCCCCATGGGAAACTGCTCAACAGAAACACAGCTATTCTAGTCTGTGGTCTTAAACAAGGTCACAGCCCATATGTACACATGTGCACTTTAAGTGTGTATGTGTCTGTCGTTACCTCACAATGTATACACCCCAAAGACAAAGGGAGACAAGGACCACTTCTGCCATCTCTTGTCCCTGAGGAGTCATCCATCAGAGCTGGAGCTGACCCTGGTGCACGGCTCCCATGGTGCATGCATTCACCATGGATGGAACCAAGGCTCTACTGCTTTGCACCAAGAGCTGGAGGAGTGGTTGAACTCATTAGGTATACTGTAAGGCTGACAGGTGTGGGACTATGGGGACCCGCTGGTTCTGTCCTTTAGTCTTGAATAGGCATCAGTCTTTATGACTGCCTTTGTGTCTTGTGGCCCTTTGGACTGTTTCTGTAACTTTGCAGATGCTTTTCTGAGATTTGTTTAGCAGATCAACAGACTTCAGTTGACATTTTTAGAAGGCACTGGATTAAAAATTCTGGTGTTAGAAAAATAACAGTGAACTAAAAATGACAGATAACATTTTTTCAGACTCATTTTCCGAGGAACAAAATAAGCAGCACAAACCTTTTTAAACTTCTTGATTCACATGCACTAATGCATGCACGTATGGTAAGACACTGTGGAGAAATGTCTCAGCATAATCTCACATAAGCCTACCTTTCAATTGTGTTCAGATAATGCAAGTTCAAGGCAAAAGCAGCAAACTAATTACATGTCCTGACTTCTGTTCTGTTTTCTCCCTATTTTAGACTTGCCAAAATGCATCTTAGTATGTAAGCAGTGCAGGAGCTGCATATTGACAGACCTATGAATAAAATTTTGCCAGCTAAAAGAACAGGAAAAAAAAAACAGCCAGCACAAACAGAAAAAAGTGGAACCCAAAGTTACGTTTTAACTCTATTTTAGTTCATCAAATATTGATAACAGGCATTATCACAAATTAATTTTCCTGGAATAAGTTAGTGAAGCTGACATAAAATAATTGGGAGCAAACAGTGCCTGCATGTTTTATAAATGTCAATATAAAACAATTTTTCTCACTTGATAACAACAGCATACTATAACAATGATTAAAATGCTGCTGTGCTTTATTAAACTAAACAAAATGCCAAGTAATTACCTTCTTTCTTGAAAAGTATCTGAAACCATTTGTAAATTGTTGATTTCTCCAATGAATCGCTTTTGTCTGCATTCCCACACCAGGTACACATGATGGGCTATCACAAAGCAATGGTCTGGTAAGGTGATTTTCATGCAAGAAAAGACAAACAAAGGCTTGTCATACCCTAAAGTAGTAGAACAAATTAATCACCTCTTGCTATCCTGTCTGTCAGCAAGCTAGTTAGCTTGTGTTCTTTGTCACCAGTTTCACAACGACAGACACGAGACCAGGTTGCTGTTATACACACCCCAGTGTGATGGTGCATCTATCATCCTGCTATTGTCTTTCTATCATCCTCATTAACCTGCTCTCTCCTCTCTGATTCATTCCTAGTGCTGACTGGCTGCAGAAGGCTCACTTGCCAGCATGTAAGGCCAGAGAAGGCGGAGCATGGAGGTTGGCAGATCTCTCTCTCTCTCCCTCACCTCCATCAGCACTAGTATTATTCCTCAGTTTCTTTTACAGTTTTGTTTATTATTTATTATTTGAATTGAGAGTTACGGGCAGCCCTGTATTCAGTTTTGGTTCTATTTGTCTAGTTTACTAACATTAGTAAAGGGGAGAAGCCTGGATCCAATGGCCCATTGTGTGGCTGGCTCATGAACCTCTTCCTCTTTTGTTTCTTTCTAAATGAACCAGATCTAAGGCACGTGCATCCAGCCTTATACATTATTTAAATACATTAGTTAAATTTTAGTAATTTAAATAGTACTAAATCATAGCATACTTTGTGTCATCTCAAGGTGAGTCAGCAGTGCAACCTGCAGGTCAAAGTTCATCAAAGTTAAACCATGCAAAAAACTTATCTGATAGCAAAAATTTATTAGGAACAAACTTGTATTCTTCAAAACTGTTGATTAAATGTTGGCTTTGAGATTCTTGGCAGATGAACTTTTATGAACATCTTTTTCTATTTCAAATTGTATTTTAAGAAAGTAATTTTTACAGTATATGTTGCTAATCAATATACCCAGCTTCATGGAAGACATGAACCACCCACAGATGATTGTATTGTGGATAAATCACAATGCCTTACTCGTGTGATCTTTTTTCATGAGAGAGACTGGTTTGGTTATAAACAACACTAGCCGACCATTCTTCTATGTCCTTTTTGTTTCTTTTTCCTCCTGTCCTGCCTTACAGATCTACAAACACAGTTCATGGCTGCTGAAATGCTTGACCAGCAGAGAAAAAACTTTGCACTCATAGAACATCAACAGACTACATTTTGTGAGTGCTAGGTCTCTATCCCTTTGTTCTTTTTCTCAGTTTTATTCTCCTGTAACACAACTGAATGCTATTCTGCCTCTGTGTTTCTCTCACTACATGAATCCCTCCACCTCTATCTCTCTCTCTCACCATCCTTGGTTTCACAGTATCTATCCCTGAGGGCCGATCGATAGACTGCAACAGCCTTTCAATGAAATCTCCTCTGTGCTACTGGAGAAAAGAAATGTCGTTCAATCGAACCGATAACTCTCTCCTTCTGTTCTTTTTGATCGCTCCCTCTCTCCCTTTCTATAAATACAATCTCCTTTTGCCTCTGTTTTGTGCTTGGTGCGAGGAGGATGATAGGGAGGCGGTATGGGTAGCAGTCAGAGGCCACGGCTAGAGGCTTGTTTGATGATCAGTGGGGAGAGATACTGAGGAACCATCACACCACAGGCATTGTAAATTACCTCTGAGTAATGCAAAGCAGACATTGCAGGAAGCGCACGGGTCGAGAACAGGTAGGCACATTCAGTCTTGTGGTCAATATAGAAAAATCGCTTAAAGAGGGAATAGCTGTCAAATAAAACAGGACGCAATCAATATCACAAGCCTTCATTTGACCCAACTTCACATACAGACACAGCTGCAACTGTCTCTATATGGGAAAGTGTGTGTGTCCAGCTGACAATAACGAATAGGCTGGTGATAAAAAAAATTTGTAGGTGTAAGGTGTGCAAATGTCAGCAGATATATTTTCAGAGATTCAAAGTCAACACCCTAAATTCCCATTGAGACCTCGAAGCTAAACATCAGCCCATAAAAACTACTTTAAACTACTTTAATTTTGTGGGTAAGTGGGCAGCTCTAATATCCATCTGCAAAAGATATGTGTTATCCATAGTAGGCCCAGTACAAACCAGATTTATCAATTACAGGTAATTGTGATGAATCCGCAAATGAAGAAGCTAAACACTTTGTTGGAGTTACTTGTTTACTTGTTTTCTACCTGCTGTTAGTATTACAAATAAATTGAGGTGGAAGGTAATAAGGTAATAGGCTACTCCATGACTCCCAGCCTATTTATTTTGTAGGAATAAACAGAGAAACAGACAGGGCCTATGTGCAATAAAACTGTAATATCTATACTCTATTGAAGGAGGAATCTTATTGCCCAATTAAGTTGTCAAGTGTAATTTCATTAATTATTGTTAATTATTCTTGTGTTAAGGTAATGATGTTCCTAGGTTCAATCTCAGGAGGCTTAACAGTGGCTGTTAAGGTTTTAATTTGATCATTCAGAGATGTGCTGGTTTAAATTTTAAATTAATTTGGCACCTTATATCAGAGAGGACTTGTCAATCAGCATAAAGCTTGATAACCACAAACAATCATAACATTAAGCTGACATGCTTTGAGCTGATTCCCCTCATGGTAGATATGACACTGAGGGCTCTTTTTAGTTTCCCAGTGGTGAATGGTTCCCAAAGTGGCATTGTTAGTTGCACGCAGGTGTTTTTCCACTTTTGAAAGCGACCTATCATTAACTGGATAAACAGACACTGTAGGGGATGTGTCAGTAACAGTAAGAAATCTGTAGCCAACAAAGTCCAATTTTTATGTCACGAATCAGTGGCATTCTCAGTAATCTGTTTGCAACTGCAACCTGTCAAGCAATCCACATGACCCAGCAGAATCAGATTCAGCTTCCTTCTACTATTAGCTACTCTTTAGGGGTCCCAGCAGCAAAACTGCAAAAAAACATTTGTAATTCTTCTCTTCTTCTTCTTCTTCTTCTTCTCTTACTTCTTTGTCTTATACGGCATCTATGACTTTCAGTTTTTCAGTTTCTCACTTCACCCAATTTCATCTTAAATGAATGTGGGCCGAGAAAGTTTGCACTTTTTTTGTTTGTTTTGTTTTTTCTTTGAAGAATAGGGCTTTAATCTGTTTTTTTTTTTTCTGAATCCTGTGATGATCCTAATGTTCACTGGTTTTTAGAAGGGTTTCAAAGACCATACATTGAGTTCCAATACAGAACTGCATATGTTTTTAATGCAGTGCTGCCCAAAGATCATAACCATTCAGTATTGGTTTCTAGCCTTGCTTCTTGTGTATTGACATTCCTTTAATGATATTATGTACCATAGGTGATGAAATCCTAGCAATCTTTGAACTATTGCACTGCACTATTTATAACCCCCTCTGTCCCCGGTCACGTTACTGACCTATTGCCAGTTAACCTCATTTGTTGTATGATAATCCAAGCATTTTTTGCCCCGTCCAAACATTTTCAATATGTGTTGCTTTAATCAAATTCAAACAGAATTCAAATCACATTATTTAAATATATAGTTTAAATGATTGTCAAATCACTGTACATTTATGTAGATTTTAATAAGCTTCTTAACTTTTTCAGGAAATTGGGTTCTATTGTAACTTATGCTTACAAATTCTGTAATTTGTTTTTTAAAATAATGTTTACATTTTTCTCTACTTTCCTAATCACAGGTTTTATGTTGCACCTCCACAGCCCAATTTTAACTGAAGCAACTGTTCATTTCAGGTTAAAGAGTATGAACTTCTCCTTTGTCTGCTGCATAGACCAGGCAGAAAAGGTGGTAGGTGTCAGGAAGCTTCACTTGCCTTAAGGGGCTCTTATAATGCTTGAGCAGGATTCTCAGTGCCTGATCAGCAGAACGATGACACTGATGCTCAGGCTAGCCATCCCTGCTACCATGACTCCTCTAGCATTATTACATGTCGAGATACCATCTTTAATTCTACTTCCTTTAAACAAGGTGGATGTGAGGGTCATTAAACCTCCATTCATAACAGTAATTACCTGATAAGGCTTGCTGAGGTAAGATGGACAGGGAGGCTTTAAGGAGAGAAAGAGTGAATAACCAGCTCATTTTTTCCAAGAGTGAGCAGCTGTACACATTATCCTTCTTTATGTTGCCATCATTTCATATCATAGGTCAGCTTAGTTATTGTGTCTCCTGAGTTGTGTCTCCTCGACATCTGCAGTTGAAATTTAATGTGTAATTTGCTAATTAACTTTATTGAAAATTAATAGAATAATTATTTAATCGCTACAGTTAACACACTGTTGATAAGGCTCAAGAAAGCAATCGATGATCAGGAAAGCCTCTTTTAATGTGATGAATTTACAAACAGTAACACTGTGGTAATTACCTATATAGTCCTGCAAAAGACAGGTGGAATAACAATGGAAACCATCACACAGCAAAACAATTACAGGATATCAAAGGTTTTTGCATGGGTATCACAAAAAATATGTTAACTGTAAGTTTTATTAAATAGTAATAAATATATTATGCTAAAATGTAACTCTTCAAGTTTATAACTTTAAGTGACAAAAGACAGTGAAATATTTATTTTCTGATATCCTCTGACTTGTCTGTACAAGCCTTGCTGTCACCAGAACACCCAGAGTGTCGACTCACAGAGAAGCAATAAACTCTACTGAAACATACAGCTAATTCACTTTAAACTCCATCAACCCTTTTCCCCTGTCGCCAGTAACACTGCAGTACAGTGGCTGCATTAGGCGGGCTTCCTTGCATGTCAATAGTCAGCCATCTGCTCTGGCTCCTGTAACGGACAAGAGCCCAGCAGAGAATTTCACCCATAGGAGGCCATATTTGGATGATAGAGGTATAGACAAGATGGTTAGAAGCTCAGCAATGGTAAAAAAAAAAAAAAAAAAAAACCTGTGAGATGGTCCCCCAGCTTTATATATAGAGAATGATGTATTGCTGTCTTTTTATCCATGACCTGAGTGTAACCTGGGTTTGACCTGGCTATGACTCAGTTCTCTGGAGAGGGAACCATCATAAGTAATCTGTTTCAGGGGAGACTGCAATATGCTCCAGGCATGTCTATTGTGAATATAAAGCCAAAACAATTAGGGATTTGTTCTGTTCTGTTTATGGTAATTTTCCAAGACAATCAGACACAAATCCATCACACACCACAAATTCCACCTACAATGGAAACACACAAAACCACACAAACTCTCTTCTACTTTCTCTCCATCATTTGTACACACCTACATTGATCCACCCCCACATACATGCAGATGAGAACACGCACATACTCAACGCCCAATGCAGTGTGCAAGTTGAGCAGAATAGAAACAGTCCAGGTTACAAAAGGCGGTACAGTGCAATCAGTGGAAACACAGGGGGAAATTCAATTAAATTTCTTTCTGCAGAGGAAATGCCATACACACAATATACCTGTCTCTGTTCAGATTCCATTATGTTGTCACTACCCATGAATCACAATGAAAAAAGCCTCAAAACGGCTTCGATTTTCAGGAGATGTTGACTATAAATTATTTTTCTAACCCCTGGCTCAGTTTTAATTATGTGAGCACTTGCTTAGAGCTCTCACTGCAAACTAAGTAATCATTTTATTTCAAGATGAAGAAATTGAAATAAATTTTGAAATGCATTTTCAGGAATTTCACATTTGTTTTGCAGTTGTGTATCCCAAAATGTAAAGATTTTTCTTTGTGCATTTTGCATATAATTCCCAACAAAATTACTTCTAATTACTTCTAACTTAATTTCCAAAGGCAGTCCAAGCACTGTGCTTTCGCTGACACAATGTTGTCGCCAATTCAACTAGAAGGTGTTTGCGTCTGAAGATACACTGTTAAGTGAAGAGAGGATATGAGAAAAAATATTTCAAACACAGAGTGAAAAGTCCCTGAGGACCATCAGTCAGAAGACTGCAGCACTTAGAAACTAAAATAGTGCCAGGCAGAGAGCATAATTAGGCATTTTAAGTGCTTTACATAATACAGTCAGTCATAATGAAGGCCCTGTGGGATCCAGAGGCTGGGCGGCTATTGTCACTCTGCTGCAGTAGGAGCATTCATAAGAAGGCTGGAGAAAGAGATGGAAGGATATGGGGGAAACGGAGAGGTGGAAAGTAATAATGCATTAAAAAAAAATCTAGTTACAAAACATAAATATAAAATTGTGAAATTGAGTTAACTTAATTAACATACAGTTCCATTACAGAGTCAAGAAATGAGCCAAAATCAATGATTTACATTTTCAAATATCCCACCCCCGGAGTGCACATGAGGCACATCCAGACAAACATAATTAATTTAAAATGTGATTTTGTAAAATACATAACAAGGATGCAGAAATACTTTGCCATAACAATATTCCTCCTTTTGTCTCCCTATCTCTCCTTCTCCCACCTCTCTCTGTCGTTCTTTGATGAGTGAACCACTTGATGTTGACAGTGGATTGATACAAGCTCTTAATGAATGATGTTTTATTAATGGTCCCTTAATCAGATTACCTGCAGGCAGACAGGCTTCATCTATCTCTCTCTTTGGAAGTCTAACACTGAAAGAAGAAAACCACATGTGGAGAACCAGACATACGCCTGGTCCACATTTAACTTTGATCGTGTACACAAGCTTTGCTTGTATTTACAGTATGCCACATACAGGAGGCAAGCAGGTAATACAAGTAAAAAAAAGTACAAAAGAAAATAGTTTTCTATTTTACAATAAAATATATTTCCAAGTCTTTTTGATGTTTTCTGACCATGAAAACTGTACCCTGTGAGTGATCCATGGTTCACTGAACCATTTTGTCAGAAAACGTTTTTCATGATATGTCTTTTTTTTTTTTTTTATCTGGACACATCTGCAGGTATGTAACAGTTTGCAGGCAACACATGTTGAATGCTAAGTGATTTGGAATAGTGCACAAATAGACCAAAAAAATGAAGAGAAGCCTGCAAGCTCATTTGGATAGCGTCAGCTGTTACACTAATATTATGTACTGCTCTCACTGTGGCACTAACACACCCATTTAATAAAGGTGGTAACTACTTCACATGAAAAAAAAATAGCTTTTGATCATACATCGACTTGTAATAGGATCAACACAGTCTCTTTAATCCCATTACCCATCTAAAACATGTGGTTGCAGTACTTTGGTAAGCAGGTGAGATGTTCCAGGAATAGGAATAGGATGCTGTGAGCAGATTATGTATACTGAGGACACAAGGCCCTGCAGCAAGGGACTGCGTATCAAGCACCAGCTACTCGGAGTGAAGAGGAAGCAGTGTGCATGGATGCGGAAGAGGGATAAAAGGGACACACTGCTAATTAAGCTAAAAGCTAGCACAGCCAGATCAGATATACTTTAGCATTTCTGGCCAAATGTTGCTCATGATAAATTAGACTGGTTAAGACTGAGAAAAGATACAAAAGAAGATGAGTTGCTGCATTCTTCTGGCTGAAACTTTGTTCAGTAACAACTTTCTGGACTGGCTGGCATTTTAACTTAATGCTTCTTTACTGAGCAGACCAAGATTCCCAGTTGGGGATAACAGAGGAGGTGGACTGTATACAGTGTCGGTCGATGCACACACTGCTCTCTGGTAAACACTTGTTCAGCGACAGAAGAATATATTAAGGTCAAATGCTGACCACTATGGCTTGTGCTGTTGCTCTCGCTTGATTGTTTGGCAAAGTTGTCAACTTGCCAAGCCAAGTCAAACCAGTTCGACAGAGATTTAGCCATTAGCTAGACATCTTGATGGAGATCTGCTTTGCTCTACTGGTAGGAACACTTCTATATCTGGCGTCTTCTATATATTCAAAGCTGTCTTGAAGTGTCAGTTCGATGTCAGAGGTACATTTTTTTTTTCATTGCTGTCAGTGGCTGTGATATATTCTAAAGGTAGAAGAATAAATGGTACAAACGTAATGCCGAACTAATGAGTTTTTTTCAGCTGAAGCACATGTAATACTAAGTTGTCTGTTGCTGTGGACAGAAAAATTGCAGGTTTGGACTGAGACAATGTTTTTGCATGAGCAGTTGAAAGGCTGTGCTTCAGTGCTATTCACTGCAATGAACATGTAATATATTCTCATGTGGTGACAGAATAATTGAAATAGTGAGTTCCCAAATGGGAAAATTCACATTAATCCTCCCCTAAGTCTGAACAACACCGCAAAGAGTCTGCAGAAATTTTGGTACATGTCAAGCTGTTGACATCATATATGACTAAAACACGACTGTCAAAAATAATTGCTTAGTTGATGGCAAGAACCTTTTGGTCAACAGTGTGAAATCACTAGTGCTTTTTTTGTGCTGATATTAAATTTGCAGTATGGTATCATGTTTTAACCATTACTTGCTCTCCATGTAGAGCAATCGACACTTCTTTATAGTTTCTGTGTTGTTTCCACATTCTGATATAAAAGCCCGCAAACACAGTGAAGTCAGAAGAACAATTTCCTGGCAAACAACCATCTGTGAAGCAGATGAACACGCAGTTAAGAGTCCAGCAGAATTAAGAGCACCACATTTCTGTTACCTCTCAGAAAATCAGGAATGACACATACCCATGCTTTAAGCCATCAGCGCACACACTGCTTGCCTGAAAAATACACCACTGCATTTTTGCCACAAGTATTTCAGAAGTTTTTATGTATTTATTTTTGTCAGGGCGCTATTATTCATCAGTGTACATTCAGAGAAACACAAAAAGTCACAGATATGGTGGCCATGAGTGCTTACACCAGAAATTACTCCTGGTCTTGCCTCATCAAACCACTCAAACATTCTGATTTATTCCTGCCCACACTTAAAGTTAATAACACAAACTGTTAAATTACAACATTTAGTCATAGACAGCACCTAAAAACTGACAAAGCAAGGAGTTTGATTACAGGTATCAAAGTGTACAATAAAGGTTGGATTTTGGGATTATCTGGCTGAGGCAATTTAGATATAGGAAAAAATAACAACCCACTGTAATGTTAATACCATAAAGTTCATACTCACCCACAAGAGAAGTGGTAACTGGAAGTAAGCCCATAGGAATATGAAAAATGAAAGACCCGGTTGACGTGTTTATTAAGTTCTCTCCTGCAAGCATTTTAAGTTAGCAGGTAGGCCAGGATGAAAGTCTATATCAGATGTGAACTTTTTAAGTGTGATTTATGGAGCAGCTATGATTGAGGTGTCAGGATTTATGGCCAGACCTGCTGACAGCAATTACTCCCCAAACACTAATGCAACTGAAAACTCCCCTTTGATAGATCTGGTTATTAATGCAAGTACACAGGTATGCAGCCACTAAGGGCTCCCTGGAAAGGTTAAATTTATCATGGTGACATTTTCTTTGTATTATGCACCCAATGTGACCAAGGGACAGTGAAAGGAGATGCATAGCGATACCCTCCAATAGGTAACCCACCAACCCCTCAAATATTGCAGTATAAAAAAAATGCACTGCATTCCTAACTCATATATAGATTTGCCATGGCAAGGTCATCTCCAAAAATAATATCACCATTATTTTTACAAGAATAAACAGATCTAATAATGAGGTTACTGTCACATTAACTTAATGCTGATTAGCAGAGTAGTTTTCATGTCCCTTTTAAATGGAAAAAATAAAAAAAAACAAAGATGTACTAGAAAAGTTGTTTGTCAAACAA
>VUQI01002935.1:24677-39289 GCA_015106735.1 Paratilapia polleni | reverse complement strand
GCTCTAATGAAAAACAACAACCTGTGTAATCATTAAGAGCTAATAGCAGTGGCTTTCTAACCTCTTAACCGACTGCCTAACACATGCATAAGTCTGCCAACAGATCCCTTTTCTGTAACCTTCAGCTTAAAGCTTCTAATCAGGGTCACTGTCACTAGGACTTTACCTCAGGCTGACACTATAATCCAGAAACGAAGTACTTTAATATAAGAAGACTGGGGCTCACAAAATCAGTAACATTCCCCAAAATCTGACCCAAAAGTTATGATAATGAAGGATATAATCAAGTCTACGTGAGGAAGAATATCTTAAACTGTCATCTTACCTTCTCTGTGAAATCCAATAAAGAGATCTACTAACATCTATCCTGCTGCAAGTATGTGTCCACTACAGTTTTAACTACATGCATTTGAACTCAAACTCAAACACTGAATCAGCTTTTTCTCTCTGCAAACAATGTAAGGATTATATCAAATATTAAACAAACATTAAAAACTATATGGCTTCTTTTATAAATATATTAAGTCATAGGACTCGTGTATCATTAATAGGACTTGTTTACAATTTGCCAACAATGTAATGTTTAATAAACTGATAAAAGATCAGAAATGAAAGGAGAGAAGAGGCAGATGGTTGGTGTTTAAGTAAGTCGTGATCCCAGATAGGGTCACGTCACTGAGGTTACAGCACAAGATTTCCACTCTAATACCATCACCATCGACCAGAACACCAATCCATCCTCTAACTAATCTATTTATTGGCAAATTACAGAATACTGTCATGAAAAATTGAATAATCTTCTTCTTTTAACAAACAATTAAAACTGCCATGTCTGACACTGTTACTACACATCAGGCATGTATCTTAAGACCTCACATGACTCAGAGGACTTGACAATGAACATGATTTCAGAAAAGAAAAAGGAAATCTTCTTAGTGAGAGTGAAGCCTTAGAAACCAGGAACATAAGAGCACACGAAGTGTAAAAGGAGATCAGACATGTCACTGCATGACAATACAAAGTGTGTTCACCTTGTTATATTCTCAAGGCCTGGGCACTCTTTCTGAGGTCTGATAAAGACAGCTCTGTACGATCAAAGCACCAGCATCTGTTTGAAGTTTACAGTTAACGAGACCTTCTCCATGTAAGATCTTTCTTCAAACATTTTTTCCCTCTCACACGTCCTCTAAGTATGTCTTCATCTGTTTGACTTTCTGACACCACAGCCAAGTATCCATAGGTGTATCTAAAAATGTACATATCTATTATCTATCATAAAAGTTAAGGAATAAAGATAAAGTAGTGATAAAGACCTAAAATCACTTTCCTTCTTTCCCTTCTATGTGGTGTCACAGACCCTTCCCTTTCTGATATCAGGTGGGTTTCCTCCTGCAGGAGTCTGCAGGTTAGATAACCAAGTATATATTCTCTCCACTACTCCACATAGAAAAGGAGCCTGACCCTAACCACCCCAACAGGTAGTTAGGATCACCTATGCCCAAAGGACTTCCTAGGTGAGGTCTTTTGGGCTTGTCCAACTGTGAGGAAGCCCCATGGCAGACCCAGGACAAGCTGGAGAGATTTTGACTCTAGGCTGGCTTGGGAACACCTCAGTGTCCCTGCAGGAGAGCTGGAAGAGGTGGCTGGGGAAAGGGAGGTCTGAGCATCTCTGATTAGGCTGCTGCTCCCCCAACCGAGACACGAGCACACATCCATTCACCACTGAAACTACTGATACCTTGATTCCTCCCACCGGATACCTATTATTTTTTGACTTTATGTTTATTTTTGCAGTTTAACTCAGAAATATTACACCATAACCTGTCACATTGTGTAGTGATGTTTCTACATTAGAGACGCCATCAAAACAATTGACTAACTAACAAAGCTATGCCATTCAAACACTGCAGATCATACAACACACACTGGTAAATGATTAACTATCAAGCTGTTTTATACACATTTACATGTCCAAAAACTTATCTTTGAGCCATACTATCATCTGTAATACCCAGCCGGGCATATCATGTATATTGTTGGTAGCTTGGTTAAACTACTATATATTTGTCCACTGGAAACTTACTAGTTTGTGGTTGGTAGGGTTGGAATCATCATCAGGAAATGGCTTGGTGACGCCCATGGCCACACAGTTGGCAAAAATGGCAAGAAGAATGAAAATATCAAAGGGCCTGAAGACTGTAGTTAAGGCAATAACAGACCTTGCAAATGCATCTCTCTGGGAAAAATACACACAAAAACACATGGAAAAAAAATCCCAACACATTCATACATTTGCATCATATGTAGATTAAACATGCACAAACCAAACCACACCGCATATGCTAGGACAAACACTGCAGCCCTCTCAGAAAAAGGATATTTCCACTCCACCAGGGCCAGCGCTGCCATGCGGATGGGGTTGCTGAGTGTGAGGCAGCAAAGAGCTCGGGGGGCCCTGAGGGCAGACTTGTTAGCCTGCATCGCCTTCTTGGCCCCCCCTCCTCTTTTTCTGGTGGAGCCAGTGGACCCGAGGGTGTCTGATTTGCCTGCATCGCCCCCAGGGAGGACATCTGGCAATAAATAAGTAAATAAATACATAAATATTAAAAGGGAATTCAATTAGGATGACAATGTGCATTCTCAGGCACACTGAAAGTTAAATATGTGGGCATTACATGGGTTGGACATGGGGTGAGTTGTTTTATTCTGAGTAAGTATATACGCATATATAATAATAATTTTTGCTAATAGAGAAATGTGTCTTTTGTATTGGGGTATAGATTCAGTGTAAATACATGTAAGTGAAGCAGCTTTTTGCCCAGTTCTGGTGTATATTTTCAGTCCTGTTTCAAATCATTTTATTGTAGTATTGCTTGTGTCACCTCATATTTTATTATCTAACGCAATTAGGAAAGGATTTAACACGTGGCTGTGGTAACAGGCAGGTATTCTGTCCTGAAGGCCTCATATTATAAGACCAGATGTGACCTACTTCTTTAGTGGGAGCAGTGTGGCACTTAGCCCAGCACTATCCCAAGTAGACCCATGAACACCTGTTGACAAGGCCCAGCACAGGAAATAAGCCTGCAGGTACTTTTATCACCCCATCCGTGAACAAACCAGACGAGCACTCAACACATAAACTGTCTGCCCTAGTAAGAAAACTTGGAATGTGAGACCAGCTGTGCATTTTCTAGTTATTGTAAAAGTCTGTGACTTTGATAGTTTAATGTTATATAACGTTTAAGAAATGTTTCAGAACACAATTGTTCATCCCCAGCCTGCATTTCCACTCAGACGTTTGACAGTGCAATAAAACAAATAAATTTTATGCATAACTTTGCCATGCAGGCATACTAAGCAAATTCTTGCTAGACCTGTGCGCAAACACAAGCTGACACTTTACCTTTCTTCGCCGCGTCCATTTCCGCAGTTTAACACCACGAAATCACTGAAGAAAAACACACCATCAACTCCTCAGGAAATCTGTGATGCGTAATGGATCACAGATATGAATTTGGCTCCCAAACAGAGAACTTTGTAGAAGTAAAAAAAAAAAAAAAGGACCATCTGCAGCCTGTCATTTCATATCCACATGCAGAAAGCCGCTGCAGCTGAGAGGCTGCGGGCCATTCTGTTCACTGGCTGCTTGTAGCCCAGAAATCCAATTAAAGCAGCTTTCTGGTAATTTCTTGCAGTGAGTATATGAAGACCGCAATTAAGTTTATCTATGCAGGCACATAACGGTGAGGGATATTAAAACAAACGCGTGCCCATATCTGCGGTGGTCAGCCGTCAGGATTAAAGTAGCTGAGCCGTTTAAAAGGATGACAAGGGAGATCTTTCAAGGGGAAGGTGGAGGTGGAGAAACCTTCCGGCTCTGTAGGAGTTTGCTGCAGTGTTTTGGTTTTTTAGGAGAAAATTACATTAAGAAATTGTGTGTCAAGAAGAAGAAGTTAGGCTGCAAGTTAGGACCCAATATTTCAGGACCTCGGAGAGAAGCAGCCACTGAGTGCAATACCGGAAGACAGGCGGCGGGGGGCGCGAGACAACAGTAAATCACAAGACTGTGACTGCAGGAAATGTTTATATCATTTACCATACCATACCAATATATTTCTAAAGTACATTTTCAAACAGCAGCAGGGCTGATCAAAGTGCTGTACAATACAAAACAGAAAAAAAAAAGATACAGAAATACAAAAGAACTGTAAAAAAATGAACAATAAAAGTACATTAAAAATCACAACATCTCACACTGGGTCGAAAGCCATGGAGCAAAGATACGGTTTTAAACGGGACTTAAAAACAGAAAGAGACGGAGCCTGCCTAACATGCAATGGCAAATTGTTTCATTATTTTGGAGCCGCAACTGCAAAAGCTGGATCTGAGTTTGTGTTGCGTCCTAGGAACAAGTAAGAGCAACTGCTCTGCTCACCTGAGAGAGCGAGGAGGAACATATAGGTGCAGCAGTTCAGGCAAATAAGGTGGACTTAAAAACAAATAAAAGAATTTTAAAATGCATTTGAAAACGAATTGTGAGGCAATGAAGAGACCCTAAAACTGGAGTAATATGCTCTCGCCTGCCTGAACCAGTTAAAAAACGAGCGGCCGCATTTTGCACCAACTGCAAGCCTGGCACTGCAATAATCGAGGCAAGAGGTTATAGAAGTATCTATAACCGTTTCGAGGTTGCGCTTAGACAAAAAAGACTTTATTTTCGACAATCGCCTCAACTGGAAAAAAGCAGGATTTTACCACTGCGTTTACATGGGCGTCAAGTTTTAGAGAAATCCATTTTCATACCTAAATTTGTGAGAATGGATTTCTCATATGGGGCCAGAGAGAAAAGGTCAACACACACAGGGGGTACTGCTGGTGCCACAGGGCCTAAACAACATGACTTCTGTCTTGGACCATAAAAAAAACAATGAAATTCTTAAAGATCATCTTAAAGATACCTTTATTATTTTTTTATGAACCTTGTTCACAATGAATATATTAAGATAAATACTTTCTCTATACATTGCTTGACAGTTCGCCACTGGATCACTTTGCACAATTTGTTGTGGCAGGTGATAACTTCAGGAAAGAAGAGACTTCTAGTTTAAAAAGTGCTTTGTTGCTTACTGCTGCAATTAAAGTAACAAACGGTGCACAAATAACAGACTAACAGAAAACTGATATTTAACAAAGATTCCAAAAAACAAAACTGCCAGGTGAGGCGATAATATATCAAGAGAAATTGCAAAGAATGGTTTTGCTGAGTCATCTTAAACACATGTAATTCAACAGTCCTTTGGATTGATTGTAACACCTCACATACACATACAACATATTCATAGAAAGCGTCTCGTTATAGCAAAACCTTAAAGATGTACAGTAGCCTTTCAGTCATTAAAACACTGACTTCACTATTTATTAAATCTGCATGCCCAAGTATAAACTCTTTGGATGCATAAAGTAGTGGTTAGATTTTTTTGGAAGAAAACTTATTTGGTTTCTTGAGTAGTATTGATGTCCCCAACTCTCAGCAAGAAAGCAAATAAGCTAAAAATGATTCCTTTAATGAATAGATGCTGCCTTCAATAATCAAATTAATTTAACAGATGGTTTTTAGAACTACATATTTAACCCCAAGAGCTTACAGCAGTGACAAAAATAACCATTAATACTGAAAACACTGCATGATTTTCAGGTGGTACAAACATGAGGACATGATAAACAAGCATTCACTCATAAACAACTAAAACAGTAATTTCTCCCTGAGGTATGTATTAGCATCTACTTGACACCCTGTAGGGACCAGTATCTCCATCTCCTGATCATCCTGGTAGATGCTGCTAATGTCCTGGCATTCCCATTACACTTTAGGTTGTCCACAGCTGGCCTCAGTCCTTAATGTTCTCTACTGAAACTGCCCCTTTGGCCCCTGCTGCTGCTGATGATCTCCATCCTTCGGAGGTAACTGACTAGGGTCATCTGCAAAGGGAATTGCTGGAGAAATCAAGGAAGAAGGCACAACGAAGTTAATTTTTCATGATTCTCTGGCAGCATCCTGCTTATATACAGAGTTACTATAATCAAGATCTAATCTATGGTTCTCTTAGATACATTTAGACTACTATCTACTGTCTGTCTGCTGTGCAGTCAGCCTTTTTGTTGTGGTAACCTTCTCTCGACTCATCTCATCCATCAAAAAAATCTCATCAAAAAAATGCTATGAGTGTGGTGAGAGTGAGCAAAAATGGGACCAGTGAGATGAAAAATGCTGCTCTGTAGAGCTGAGAGGAACTGTAAAGTCCAGTCATAATTCTTGGTGGGTTACTCTAAACCAGTGGTTCTCAAACTGTGGGGCGGGCCCCAGTGCAGGGGCATAAAACCACTGCATGGATGACCAGGGTAAAAACACCAAGAAACTAAGATGAATTATTATGATTTTTGTAGGAAAAATAAAAAAGAGTTTTCTGATGCGATCATGCTGTTATTCAACTAAAATTCTACTTGGCTCTTTTTTTATTGTCAGTAACTGATTAAAATTGTGGGGAGTGGGGCATGAACTTTTTTGCCTTTTGAAGTGGGGCATGCCAGAAAAAGTCTGACAGCCACTGCTCTAACCTTTGCCGGGTCATCTAGATCTATACTGTAAATGTGCCACTGATTTTGTGGACACATACAGCATCTTCCATTTTTCTCCACCAAATTTGTACAAATTGTGAAGTCCCTAGAGGAAAATTTGTGAGAGGGTCCTTTCATAAACAAAACTGACATGACAGTTTTCTTATATATGAGGTTTTAGTAGAACTCTTTGTCAAGTATGGCAAAAACATACATGGTTTAAATTTAGCCCCTATCCCCTTCAAGGTCATCTCCTTGTGTAGCAATGCATTGCTCCCAGGAGCAGGAATGCCGAGATCCAGGAAATCCCAATGTGATCACTTGCTGCGTATTTACAAAGATCTCAAAAACCACAAGGAGTCAGATCTGGTGAGTAGAGCGAATTATGAGTAGCAACTGTAACAATTGTGCTGCTGTGGCCTAAAACCTCTTGTGTTTTCAGTGTGCTGTAAGCAGGTGGACAATGGCACATGCCACAGTTTGGGTCATTTGCTCCAAATTCCTCAGACCCTTCAGAATGTAACACACAGCTCCACATTGACACACTGACAATAGGGGGATGAATTAAGGTGCACAACCTTGCAGATGCTGAAGAAAACAGCACGTGCTCCTGACCTGATGCATCACCTTTGGGCTTGTACACTGCAGACACTGAAAACTGTTGTTTGGTCGCTTTCTCACATTCTTGATGATGACCCTTGACACGATGTTTGCTCTTTGTGAAATTTTGAGGTCTGTGGTGCACTGGGAGTGGCGTATCATGGCACAAGGAGACTACCTTGAAGGGGATCACAGCCAAATTGAACTCTGGTATGGCTTTTGGTTTTTATAGGTGCAAACTCTGAACTTTTTGATCATATGCCTCACATGTAACGTATTGCTAAACTACTGATAAACCACTGGTTTTACTAACCACAATTATCATTTCTGAAAAGTCATTAATTCCACTCACGGTTCTGAAACTGCTGTGCTGTGTATCTGGTTAGGAGAATACCAAAACCCTCAATGAGAGCGAGCAAAATTCCCCCCATCATGGCAGAACCCACCATGGTTAAAGGTCCACCTGAAGAAAAACACAATATTCAGTGAGTCACACCAAATATTGTGATGTATTTACTGACACAGGTAGGTGGTGTCTTCCTCATTGAGCCTATTGAGATCTTACTGCGTGCTGCTAGGATGGCCCCAGTCAGTGCACCACTGCTTATGGAGTTCCAAGGATCCTCTTTCCCTCTCAGGCGAACCAAACCACAGTCGATTGTGGAGAAGAGCCCTCCCCATACAGCAAAGCTACCTGCAAATACCCCAGTGAGTGTTAGAAAGTCAGACTGAATGTATACTTCATGGTTTTAGACAAAGATAATACAATCATTAATAACCATGACAATAACCAGGATCAACCTAGCAGTACTTAAATACTTTAATATACACAAATATTGATGTATTACAGATTGGCATGCTTAACAAAACAGGACCTCCTCACCTCCAATCTGTGGAGCTCTAATTCTCACTGCATTTGCACTCCCTTTCAGCCTGTGTCCGACACCCTGAAATATTAGAGCACAGTTGAGTTCCGTCTTTAAAAACCTGATGGGTCAGAGAACAAACAAATGTGCTTTGAACTCACGGCAGGGGCATTTCGAAAGCCCTTGACTGCCTGGAACACCCCTCCTCCAATAGCACCCATTGTGAAAGCACCTCCACAGTCATCCACTATCCTCCAGGGGCTGCATTAAGAGAGAAATGCATATGCAAGTGACAGGAAAACTGACAATGGGGAGACTTTGAGCATGTACAAACAATGCAGATGTTATCTGGATCTGGATGACGTCAGAGACAATATAGGCACAATTTTGGTTGAGAAATCTATACCATCCTTGGTTGACAGAAAAAGGGGAAGAAGATATAAAGACATTCTTCCTTGAAAGGCGTGAGAGTACCCACATACTCACCTCTCAGTTACGTCTGTGTCATAAAAAAAAAAATGACTGGCACATCACACAGTGGTGAAACTAATTGCTATTGTTTATAATGTTTGACAAATACATTTTTAAACACTGGATCTTATACAGCATTACTGTAAATGACAATTAACAAAATAAGCTACTGCAGCTATTTCACCATAGTATAGCCAGGGATTGACCCCTGCATACATATGGCAGATATATCATCAAAGTCACTGTCCTGGTCCTTCTACTGCAGTTTTTCTTTAGTTTACATCAGTGCTGCGTGAGGTCTCTCTCTTGCTCAGATGAGGATTGCTTGAATTTATGAATTTAATATGAGCTATACAATATCATAAGACTAACATGTAACTTTTTACTTACTTACATGAGGATTACATGTAAGTATGTACAAAATTTCAGCTCCCTACTGTCATTAGTTTTCTATGCTAATGAAATGAAATAGGATCTATCTTATTAAAAAATTCAAGAGATGAAGGTAGGGGTGTTCTTAGAGCATCATTTTTTGAGAGGCTATTTTAAAATTCCATTATCTAGAAAAACTACTTGAGCTAGGTCCTTCAAACTTTTTAGGGTAAATATCTGGTACCACGGCTCTATTAATATGGTCTCTCATGAGTGTAGCTCAAGTTAACATAGAATGATGGAGGCTTGAAGTCCCTAAAATATTTGGATGTCCAATTTCTGACAGCAGATTTGGAGGCCTGTAGAAACCAAAGTTCCACCAGTCCCCCTCTGCTTCTTCACCTTCCATTAACTGTAACTTAAATAATACTCCCAAAATGTCAACTCAACTCAATAAAGGATCCCCAAACAATAAATGTGTGTGCCTTTTCATTTAGCTTTCAGTATCAGTCATTCATGAACTAATAAAAATATAGGTTCCAGGTAACAGAGCCCCTGGTCTCCATTACAGACACCAAAACAATATACAAAATCCTAAAACTGATAAATCACATTATTTTGTTCTGCTCATTTTGATTTTTGTGCCAGCTAAATGTCAAACAAAAGGTGGGGAAACAGGGTTGTAATTCTCTACATGGACCCGAAATTACTATAAGCAGCAAAATGTTTTAGTCCCAGTGCAGCATAGTGCATGATATTAGCCGAATGCAATGATTTGCAAGTTATTTAAATCCTGTATTTAAACAGAAAATATGAAATGTTAAAACTGGGACATTTTTCTGTTTTTTTGTTTTTTTTTTAATTATTTAAATAAAAACAGATTTCAATGATTTGTAAATCTCATAAATCAATATTTTATTCACAATAGAACATAGAAAACATCTCAAATACTTAAAGTGATAAAATGTACCATTTTAAGAAAAATATTAGCTCATTTTGAATTTGATGGCAGCAACACATCTCAAAAAAAATTGAGACAGGGCCATGTTACCACTGTGTAGCATCCCCTCCTCTTTTAACAACAGTAAATAAATGTTTGGGAACTGAGGAGACCAGTTGCTGGACTTTTGGGAGAGGAATGTCATCCCATTCTTGCTTGATATGGGATTCTAGCTGCTCAACAGTCCTGGGTCTTCTGTGTTGTAGTTTTGGGTTCATGATGGGCCAAATATTTTCAGCTGGTGAAAGGCCTGGACTGCAGGCAGGCCAGTTCAGCACCTGGACTCTTCTACTATGAAGCCATGCTGTTATAGTAGCTGCAGTACGTGGTTTAACATTGTTTTAATATGCAAAGCCTTCCCTGAAATAGACGTTGTCTAAAACCTCTATATACATGTCAGCATTGATGGTGCCTTTCCAGATATGAAAGCTACCAATTCCATAGTCACAGATGCAACCCCATTCCATCAGAGGTGCAGGCTTTTTAAGTGAGCCAGATGGTCCCTCTCCTCTTTAGTCTGGAGGACGTGGCATCCACTTTTCCACTTTGCCTCAGTCCTTTTGAAATGAGGTTTGGCCCAGAGAAGACGGTGGCATTTCTGGATCATGTTCACATATGGCTATATGATATAATTTTTTTCCATGATAGAGCTTTCACCTGCATTTGTGGATGGTACAGTGAACTGTGTTCAAAGACAGTGATTTCTGGAAGTGTTCCTGAGCCCGTGGAGTGATTTCCATGACAGAATCATGCCTGTTTTTAACAGGCATGATTCCACCTGAGGGCCACCTGAGGGCCTGAAGATCATGGGCATCCAGTGTTGATTTCTCCAGATTCTCAGAATCTTTTGAGATATTCAACATTTTCACAATTTCATGTTGAGGAACATTATTCTGAAATTGTTCCACCATTTGAAGATGCAGTTTTTGCAGATTGGTGAACCTCTGCCCATCTTTCCTTGTGAGAAACTCTGCCTCTCTAAGAAGCTCTTTTTATACCCAATCATGTTACTGACCTGTTGCCAATTAACCTTATTAGCTGAAAATGTTCCTCCAACTCTTTCTTTTTAGCACTACTTACTTCTCCAACCTTTTGTTGCCCCTGTCCCACCTTTTTTGAGACGTGTTGCTGCCATCAAATTCAAAATGAGCTAATAAAAAGAGCTTTTTCATGTAATAGTAAAATGTCACAGTTTAAACATTTGATATGTTTTCTACGTTCTATTGTGAATAAAATATAGGTTTATGAAATCTGCAAATCTATGCATTCTGTTTTTATTTACATTTCACACAGCAACCCAACTTTTTTGGAATTGGGGCTTTCCTTTTTTAAATTTTCTACATGGATCCAAATTTTTCACAGTTGGCAGAGGTTATTTGTCTTTATGCAGCACAGAGCTGCAACCAGCTGCTGGTGGTCTTAAGAAGGCCCTGACCATTGCAGTTTTAAAATATAGATTAAAAACCTACTGTACCCAAGAACTTTTAACAAAAGGGGTTTAACACTCAAGGTCTTTTTTCATTGTGTTTTTTTATTTATTGTTTATTATTTAACAATAATTTATTGTTATTATTTTACTCTTTTATCTTTTTTTATTTTATATATAAACTTATCAGCCACTTTATTACCAGGCTGTTTATTACCAGGTTTGACCCCTTTTTGGCTTCAGAACTGCCTTAATTCTTCATGGCACAGATTCAACAAGGTGCTGGAAACATTCCTCAGAGATTTTGGTCCATACTGACATGATAGCATCACATAGTTGCTGCAGATTTTGTCAGCTGCACATCCATAATTCAGTTCAATTCAGTTCAATTCAATTTATTTATACAGCACTAATTCAAGGTGCTTTATATTGTAGGCTACAGACCCTACAATATTAGACAGAAACCCCAATAATCAGACAACCCACTATGAGCAAGCACTTGGTGATAGTGGGAAGGAAAAACTCCCTTTTAACAGGAAGAAACCTCCAGCATAACCAGGCTCAGGGAGGGGCAGCCATCTGCTGCAACCAGTTGGGGGTGAGGGGAAAAGAAGAGAGGGAGACGAGACAAAAAAGGCACACTGTGGGAGAGAGAGCCAAAGTTTAGTGTGGCATGATACCGAAGGTGCAATGTTGGATTGAGATCTAGTGACTGTGGAGGCCATCTAAGTACAGTGAATTCATTGTCATGCTGAAGAAACCAGTTTGAGATGATCTGAGCTTTGTGACATTGCACGTTATCCTGCTGAAAGCAGCCATCAGAAGATGGGTACACTGTGGTCATAAAGGGATGGACATTGTCAGCAACAATACTCAGGTAGGCTGTGGCATATAAACATTGCTCAGTTGGTACTAAGGGGACCAAAATGTGCCAAGAAAATATCCCCCACACCATTACAGCACCACCAGCAGCCTGAACATTGATACAAGGCAGGATGGATCCATGATTTCATGTTGTTTATGTCAAATTCTGACCCTACTATCCAAATGTCCAACGTTGCCAAACCAGGCAACGTTTTTCCAATCCTCTGTTGTCCAATTTTTGTGAGCCTGTGTGAATTGTAGCCTCAGTTTCATGTTCTTAGTCGACAGGGGTGGCACAGGGTGTGGTTCTTTTCTGACCTCTGGCATCACCAAGGCATTTTCACCGCAGGTCAGTATCATTAATCAATTAACTGAGTGTTGAGGAGCCTGACAAACATTTGTACCTGACAAGAATCAGGTATCTAGCTAAAATAGTTAAGCTTTTTCATTCTCATTTCATTCTGAGGGACTGGGATCATTCAAGAAATCCTGCAAAGTGCATGTAACCCCAAAATGTTCCAAAACACGGGTAGAAGACTGACAACATCTGTCTCAGGCTGGATGAGTGTCTAAGAGATATATACTCAACTGCATGACCCAATCTTGCATTGTATGAGCCTCTTCCAAGTAGAGATGGAAAAGGAGTGAACCTAAATCAACCCGGACACCCTCTGCTATTGAGAGATATAAATCATCCTCCCATAATGTTTCAATACTCTGCATCCAGATAGCGTTTAATAAGTGAATGAGACTATACAAAAGAGAGTGGGGTCAAAATGTGGTCAGTTCTGGTAGCTGCTGCTAGATGAGAGAAAAATCGATTAACCTCAAGGAATCTGAAAAAAAAAAATGTTTGAGAAGACCAAACATGCCAAGAAGAAAACAGAAAGAAATCTTTTAGAGGAAAATGTAGACATCTGGGGGAAATATGCTCATTTGCTTTCTTGCTGAGAGAAGCTCGATACTTCACTGATGTCTGTATGCCAAATATGAGGCTAAAACCAGCAGCTGGTTAGCTTAACATTAAGACTGGAAACAGCTACCAGGCTTTGTCGAAAGGTAACAAAATCCACCTACAGCACCTCTAAAGCTAACCTAATTAACGCGTTATCCGGCACATATTGTGTAAGATCACAATCCTTAATTTACATTTTCAGTATGATAGAAACATGGCCTGAGATCCTGGACATGTCTTTTGAAGAATTAGACTGTCTGTTTCTTGTTATCTTGTGATGAAATGAGAATCAATAAAAGAGCATCAGTCAAGACAAACAGTGCATAATGATGCCAGCCTCCTGTTTTGATATTCTGTACTATCTGTCTTTGTATCAGTTTCACAGTGCAAAATATCCTTATGTCATGGTTGTGTCCAGCTTTGACAGAGAAGAAGCAGGAATGCAAATGCTGGGTGCTAATTAATTACACTGCTTGATGGCTTGGCAGTGTGTGTGTATCCACCTGACCCATTAATTTTCAGAGAGTGGATATTTTTTAACTCCATTTCTACAATAAGAACAATTACAGCATATACTTCTCAATTAACTCTGCTGACAATTCTTTAAATTGATTTCCCTCATTACATTAGAAAAAAGAAAGAAAGAAATAAATGATCCCTGCAATAGCTAGTCGATACATAGCCCTTTTACTAATCTCATGTGGTGATGCTGTGTGCTGAAATTACAGAGTCGTTCAGTTCTCCTAATTTTTGTCAGAGCTCAGATAGCGTTCATATGCATGTTGCTTCAGCCTAATTCAATTCATCACAAGAGGAGAAGAGAGAACTATCTTATTTGCTGCTTTGTGCGAGATCGTTACATTTGACTCATGCTTAATACACAATAGAACAAAGAGTGACATGATTTGTGTCAAGTGGAAAAAATAGACCAATTGATGGGCCTAAATTTAGCTGTTGCATGGTTTTGTGCTGCCCATCACTCTCACAAGTGTCTCCTTTTTCATGAAAGTAAAAGCCAACCTGACGGTACGGACAACTCTCTCAAGGTTATATGAGCTGTCACGTTATGGGCCACAACCTGAAGAGCCACAGTCCACTTGTGAAATGTCAGATCAGTATGATGTGACATTTACCCTTGTTACAAATAAGAAGACAACTTAAATAGCAGTGATGCTGTAAGGAGCTGCTCCACGCATATAATAGCTAGTCCTAGTTTAACATCCTGTTTTTTGCTAAGAGTAAAAAGAGAGTATTTTGACCACCACTGCCAACTTTTAATACATTTTCAGATCCCTCAAAACCCACTCTTCAAGCTAGAAAGAATCTATCCCACAGGCTGCATAATAAGGAAAATACAGAACAGACTTTTAACCCACCTCTTAGTTGCAAGTCTTCTATTAAGCCAAAAAAAAAAAAAAAAAAATAACCAAAAAAAAAACC
>VUQI01002935.1:0-11053 GCA_015106735.1 Paratilapia polleni | reverse complement strand
GGGGGGGGGGGGGGGAAAGAAGAGGGTTGGGGGGGGGGGGGTTATTGTGGTGCAGAAAAAGCCAAAAAGACCACGAGGCATGCTGCAAATGAAATTATTACCAATTGGGGGGAAAAAGTCTGTAAAAAATATGAAATTATGACTTACTGAGCATGCCTTCACCAGGTGCACTTTGCAGACTGATGCCCACCAATGCTATGCTGTCAGAAAGTAAAGCAGCTTGGCCGGTGCTGTGAGGAGAAAACACCTTGTGGAGACATTGTGTGAGTGGCAGGCAGAACTGGCAAGCTGCCACAGATAATAACATCTGAAATAAATTTGATGTGTGGAATTCAATCTGTAGTGATAGGGACGGCTGCAGCATTAGAGTGAAGTTCTAAATGCTATCTACTCATCCATGGAATGAGGACTGACACGCAGTCTCAGAGAATAGATTGTGCAATTAGCAGCCTTTGTGCTGTTTTGACACAATGAAAAAGGGAAATGAGATTCAACGTTGTCATGCACGGTTCTCTGTAGCTCTGTGATTCCCACAAGATACTCCACATGTACCATGTTTCAGGTGAGAATAACTTGGGGGAGTTGAAACATTAGGAGGTATAATAAAAAAGTAAACAGCGGGAGAACAGGAGAGAGTTCAGGTGGTCACACTTATTAATAATATTTCATTTCCATTCAAAAGGTATTCTTTTGAAATGGTCACCTCTGATGTGATTTTTTTTCCCCATTTTGAGGGGCATGCCACCACTGCCACAACCATAAAATGTAATACACAATTTAAAGAAAAGGGGGCGCTCTTTGAGTAGGCATTGAGCAAAATGTCTGGAGAGCAGCGGTTCACCAAACTTTGCTAATTATTCCTTTAATTAAACAGGTTTGGATGTGATTTACCTCCAACATAGCTGTCCTTTTAACACACATTTGTTCACTGTATGGGACAAAAATGTGTACACACACACGCGCACAAATTGTATATAGGTATATTGTCAAAACGAGTGAATACATTTTAAATGTATATATGTATGTTGTTCCTTTAGCTTAGTAATGTGTAACGCATTCTAAATAAAAGAATACACAATTTAACAACTAGTACTCTAAACTTCTACTGGATTAACAACTGCATAAAAATTAGAAACTAAACGCTCTTTCATCTCAGAATTACTTGTGCTTCAGGTATAAAACCAAAGCGCAGCGAGTTGGGGATAGGCTGGTTTCACTCACATGAACTAACAGGCTATAACCATAAAATAAAATTACTATAATATTCCTATAAGTGTCTGTGGTCCTCGGTGGTGAATTCACCACACCTCGCTGCATGGTTTTACACTTCCTGTGGAATTACTGTAATATTCCTTCAATATTCCTGCTAGGCATTACAGTGGTTCATATTTTTGTTTCTTTTTTGCATTTCTTTAAACTCTCCAGGTATTACTGTAATATACCTATAGTGTTTTATAGGCCTGGATGTCATTGCAACATAACGCAGTCCACTACGATAGCGGGCTCCCTGCTTGAGCCCTCCCTCCGCCTCTCATGTGTCTACATTTTCATCCCATGGCCGTCTCTAGGTGATTTAGCGCCGCCAGTCTCAAGCAGGTGTCCAACATGGCGATCACGGGAAGCGGATCTCTCGCTATTTCTTTCTTTGTTTTCGTGATTTCAGCGGCGTTTCTTCCGAAAGGTAAGTTGTTTTTGGCGTCTTGTGTGTGTCTGTACCTAATGGAGAAATATCCCTTCCACAGCAAAAGCCCGAGGACTACCGGGAGAAGTTGTGGTGCGTTTGCGCTCTAGATGCGCACAGGCTTCCCCTCAAATCTCAGCATCACTTTCTATTGCTCTGGTAGTGCTGTCGACTCCAAATTACTCACGCTGTTTCCCGACACTGTTAGGCTACTTATCTCGTAGGCTCATTTTGGCGCTGATTAAACGGGTGCTGTCCCGAGTTTTACTGCAGTACGCTACAGAGGACTGCTATAAAAGTAATCTTAGTGCTGCACAGTTGGATAGGCGGAGATAAAGTATCGCGGAGATAATCAAGTGAAGTGGTCGTACAGTATTTTGACCTAGGGCAAGTAAAAGGCAATTGCTCACTGAAACGTGGTCGACTCTTGTACCATGAGAGAACACGGCTCAAGCGCACTTGTATCCTTTGCTTATACCGCATACACCTTCACAGTCCCAACTCATCTCTCTGTCTACAAATCTCTCAAGTCTGCGCTTCAGGTGCGCTTTGGAGGAAAAACACGCATTGCAGCTCTAGTCTCGCACATTGTCCTCTGGCCGCGCAACTGCAGCCGCTGTTGCCAGTGTGTGTTCCGGTCCGCAGTCTTCACTTTTCCCTCAGTCAGTGGGGATGGGAAATGTAAATCTCTCATGTCGCTGTTAGTCTTTTTACAGTGGATAACTGCACGAACCAGGACTAACTAAATGTGCATTGCCATTGCAGTACCCAGTCCTATCATTTTCCCGTTATTCCACCGCGTTTGCATCAGAGTTGCATGCGTCAGTGTTTTTTTTTTCTTTCCTGGAAAACGTATCCGCTGACAATGTGACGCATATGAAGCGGTTAAAATGTCAGCTCGCAGCCACTTTAAATCCCTCCCAGAGGTAGGATGGACATGTTGTGTTGTTAAAATGGCAAGCAACAGTTGCAGTGACAGGTTTACACTTGGAGATTACTTGAGCGACTCCTTTAGCAGTTTAAATTTTGCCACAGAAATTGCCATTATTAGCATCACACTGTACAACAGTGCTATCTGCATCACACATCAACAGGTCTGCAGAAACTCATCAAGGCATGTCTGTTCTTGTGTGAGTGGTAAGAGTGATATCCTGTTCCCAAAATGAGGTTGCTAGTCAAAGGAATTTTTAGACTGTTTTTTTCCAGTTCACTGCTTACGAGGCTTTCATTTCACAGTTGTTGAATTTATTATAGTCTGTGTTGAATAGCAGTTGAATGACATTTACAGCATTGTCTAGCGTCTCCTTGTCACATTAATTTAATTAACCTCTCAGTCGAATAAAATAATGCATCATGAATGTGAAATAACCTCAAGGGTTGCAGCATTATAGGAAAATAGGAAGCTAATGCGGCCTCTTGGTTCGGGTAAAATCCCCAAGTGAATAATGGTTGGATGTGACCTCAGGTTATTCAGCTCTCTGATTGTCCATGTGTGAGTGCTGGGAGCAAAAAAAAAAGGCCCAAACTCTCTGTTGGTGAAGTGCTGAAACTCTGCTTTTGGCTGCTTTCAGAATCAGTGAATTTGAACTAGCGAGACAAGAATAATTTCACTACCACAACATGTGAGATAGAATAGGTGAAAAGAGGGCATCAAAAGAGATAGATGTTCCCACAGTTTACATAGGCGTTGATAATGATAAAGAGCTGCTGAGCATCCTGTTATGAAATGCAGAGACTTTGTTTTTAAACAAAGTATCTGTTTAGCAGCATTCCTCTGCCTGAGTCTCCTGGGGCTTGACCTGTTGTAGCGTATCAGATGGTTGAATTCCAGAAGGTTGCATAATCCCACTTATTGCCAGTTTAAAGTCATTCTTCAGGACTGAGTGATGGTGAAGTGGATCAATACGAGCTGTCATGAAGCCTCAAGGCGCTGCTGAAGGAAGGGATCTGGGAGAAACAAAAGGAAACATACAGTTGTTACGGTGCTCTCGGTTGCCAGTTGGCATGTGACCCGGTGAGTGATTGAAGATGTTCGTCTCTGGCTCCTTGTGGTGGGGTTTGGCTTTGAAACAGATCCTCCTGAAATCTGCTCGCAGTGTGCTGCTCTGCCCTCAATTTGTGTTTTTATGTTTGCATTCTGGAGGGTGGCTGTGTTTTATTTCTTCAGTTATCATACAAGTGCCGAGCTCCCTGTGTGTTTTTTTCCCCCACTGTTCTGTGGCAGTGGTGCAAGCTGGGGCCTAGAAGAAGCACATTCATACTTTACTTTGCATATTTCTGTTGAGCCCTACAGGATCAAGTATCAAAAATGTATGAAAACATCCTCTTTGAGCATTTTCTTACTGCACTGTGTAACATCTCACTGTATTTTACTAATTCTAACATTTTACTGGTGGAGTTGGTCAAGGCAGACCTATATATATATGTACTTCTTTTGAATAACTCTAGTATATAAGTGCAATTCATTAGTTCCTTCTAGGATTTTGCATCTAGTATATTCTGTGAAGTAACTACAAATACCAAATAACTGGGTTACTAAAGTCAAAAATTCTACTTAGGTACTAATTGATTGATCGTCTGACCTTAAATCAATAGCAAGCAGTCATGAGTATTCAAGAGCCCAAGGTAGCTTCGTCTGACTAAAAGTCTAAGACTTGAAGATGTGCTTACTTTCACATAAGATAAAGAAAATCATCACATTCTCCAATGATGTTCAGCTTTTGTGCTAAAAATGCCTCAAACAATTACTTTATTACCAAAATAGGTGCAGATTAATTTTCTGTGAACCCACAAATCGATTAATTGAGTAACTGTTTCAGCTCTCAGTTTATTAGTGCCGTTTGTGTAGCAAACTGAAGTGGCCTTCTTTCTACTATCTCTATAAAATAGCACTTACAGTACTGTACAGTGTTTCAGGATAAATGTAATACCGCACTTAATGGCCCATTGATATGTGCTCACTTGCGAAGTATTTCATGGCCTGTATGGTGAGATCACCATAGTACATCATTTGTAACAATAATATTCTCTTCTATTTAAAGAAATTGAATTTATTGCTCATTAAATTTACATTAAACTCTGCTTAATAAGCCTCACTCTAATTGCTGGATAATGCATGGCACTACTTTATGTGGTGGCAGCTAATCTTACTGTTGGAAAGCGAGGGGCTGGCAGAAAAATGGCAGGTGGTGCATGTAAGAAATTTAGCCACTTGTAGGAGCTGTAACAATGAAAGTCGTATAGGCTGGGGTTTTATTACTTCACTGAGGACATCACACTTCCAGGCTGCATCTTCCTACTGCATGTGCTCTGTAAAAATGTGAAGATGCACGAGTTCATCTGTAAATCAAATGTAGTTAAAGCCATCTCTATCTAGTCTCTGCAAGGGAGAATGTGTGAATGTGCGTTCACGATCAAACTTCACACTCTCTTTCAGCTTATAAAACAGATCTACGTGCAGAGGGTCCTTGCAGCTGAAGGCAAATGGGCAGATTTCACTTCAGTACTTGTCCTTTCACGTCAGGTGTTGTAGTAAGCCAGCCAATATACACATAGAAAGAAGGTGGTTATGGAGGTCCATGTTGGGAAAAATTGAAAATCTCTTTCTATCCTTGACTTTATATTCCTTTCAATTTCTGAAAGACTCCAACCTCTCTTTAAAGTATCACCTTGGGTGCTGGGTACAAGGGTTTTTGTCCATATACTTTATAGTGGGACCTTTAAGTAAATGCTCTATCAGGTTGTTTTGTCAAGGTCACAGGAGGTACTGTTGTAGACATACTATCAAATTGAGTTGTGTAGTTATTATGACCAAAAAAAAAAGTACCTGTGGACATTTCTATGTAAGGAATTTGTGTGAAACTGAATGACAAACTGAGGGCGATCAAAAATATGTCTATCTGTCTGTCTGTGTTGAAATATAGTAAACAGTCAATTAGGAGAAACAGACAGATGACAGGTTCTTTCATGATTGTGGGGACAGAAGCCTCCATTCACAGTGCTGTGGTAATGAGCAGGAGAGCTGATGTCTCTGCTTATGAATATGACATTGTTCTCTCTGTTCCCTGGATCTGAGAGACCTCACTCTATTGGCTGCGATGCTTTGACGCTGACAATCAGGTCCACAATGAAAAAAAAAATGGAAATGCAAAGATTTTGTTTTGAAAAGGGCATAGAGTGCACATTAGTGTGGGTGATGGAGCAATTACAAGCCACCATTAAGGCTGTGGAGCAGTCAAAGCACAGCACTTTCGAAATGAAGAACTCCATTGGGTAGATGTCCTCCATAACCACATTATAATAATAAAAAAGTTAACAAAATAGTAAAACAAAACAAAACAAAAAACCAACCAACAAACAAAAAAAAAAACAAAACACGATTGGTCTCTTTCATCTCATTGTGCTTCCTGAAGTTGTGGTGGTGTCAGTATGACCATTCATTTTGCCACACAACCCCACCGATGCCAGTAACTGTGTTGTAGCTTCAGACTTTGACACCTTTAAACCTTCCCTAATTTTTACCACAGTGTGTGACTGCCAGATCATTTTAAAGTGAATGATAGAGTGGTAATGCTAGAATCTACTGTGATTGCTGCTTGACTTCAAGGGGTTATTGTTGTGCTATCTCACATATCCTTTACATGCCCAAATGTTGAATGAGATGCTTATTAAATTTCAGTGATTCAACAGTTTTATAGCTGAACATCTACTACACATGGCTTTGTGTAGCCAAGTAGGGCTTGTTTGTTGTCATACGGTTGCAGCTGCACACTGCTCTTTGTTGAATGTACATTTGAAGATTTGGCAGTAACTTTATGTAAATTTCACATTTTCTGGCTCTCTTTGATGCCGAGATGTTCAATATTAAATGAAGAGAGAGACATTATGAAATAAATTATAAATGATCAAATTAATAAATGCTGAGAAAATATATCATATAGCCTTGAAATTTTGAAATAATCCCAATGAAACTTTAGTTTTTTATTTTTCTGTATAAATATTATTATTTATTTTATAAAGTTGCAGAGTTGCAAATCCAGCAGTTATGGAGCTACCTGATTATTGTTGCTCAATTGGTACTCTCTCATAGCTCCATTTTTGGTAAATGCTCAACTGTGATCATCAGGCAGTCTCTGACTGTGGCTGTCTGCATTTTGTTGTTGAGCATGGAGTTTTTGGACACTGTGAGAGCAGCGAGAGTCGACCAAAACAGTCACTTTGTGGGCTGGACAGCTGAACGATGAGCTGAAACTCGCTCTAAACCTCTATAAAGCTGAGGGTAACTCATCATTATGAAAATTACAAGTATGTAACTTGACTCCAGTGTAACTGATTTGCCATCATGGCATTTTAAATTTTGCACCCACCGAGGTAAGCGGGGCCCTTCAACATTTGTTCACTTGCTGGATTTTGTCAGGATTTGGGGAGGCATTTCACATTATCAGAAATTACACGGATCAGCCCAAAGGGCCATTCTACAAAATTTGTCCACTCATCCATGTGTCAGATTCAATATCTGAGTTGTGATTCTCACAAAATATTAGATGATGTATTTCATCAGAGCATTAAAGCATCAAAAATTGCACCCCTTGAGCCAAAGGGGGACCACAATCACAACCTAAAATAGGCAAGGATTATTTCCTACTGATGACTGTCCAGATAGTGACTATCTATTACTTACTGCTGTAATGCTTTTTTCTTATTGGCAGCTCAAATTATTCAACTAACATTTTAAGAAATTGCCTTGTATTTAGATCAGTCATTGCAAAAGGGACGTTCAACAAAGAGAGAACCTTGAGAGTGGACGACGCAGATGAGAACTCATAACATTAAATAGAACTAAATAACAGTTGATCAGTGTGGAGGAGAAAGGACTCTTTCTGTTTGAGAAGACTGAATCTCTAATCTATAAATTCAGTTATCGAGTTCCCACTAATCCACTGCTGTAGCAGGAATGAAAAAGGTTCTGGCGCTCCAATTGGTAGCTGTGGTATTTACCTTATAAAAGAGGAGATTTTGTCTGATCTTTTAAGAAAAATGACCCAGAGTCGGTTTATCAGTACATTTCCGCATTTGAAAATATTGACCCCCCCCCAACCAGTTTTATCCACTTTGTCCACTGTGGCTTGATGAGGTGTTATTTAGTCTGAAGGCAGGAATTTCTCTCTGTCTGGCAGAGCTCAGTTGCATTTCAGACATCGGGAAAGGAGCAGCTGCTTTCTTTCTCTTCTCTTGGTTTGGTTGGGTGGATCTGAGCCTGATAAAATAACTAGTGTGTGCTCAGAGTCCAATGTAAACAGCAGCATACAAGTGGGAGTAATGCAGCGCTGCTGTACAAAATCAAAAATACAAGTATTCCTTAGTGCCAACAGAATGCAAACACTGCACTAATCAATAAATCTTAGCCTACTAATAGAAAGACAATTGTTGCAGCTGCCATACTTTAATCTCAGAAGATAGTAAAATTGGAAAAATCAAATTTTTAAAGATTTCCATCTCATTTATATACAGTAACATATTAGGACAGGCACAGTTGTTGCCTTACACCCATCCTGTGGAATCAGTCACTCCCTTTCTTGTTGGCATGCTGCAAATGAATTTATGCAAACTTGATGAAATGATATTCCCTTACACAGCAGGATAAAGCTAGACTTGGGGACAACATTAGAATAGCTCGGTCCTTCCAAGTTTTTTTGTTTCTTTTTAGTACTGCCTCCATTGAGCCATAAAGTTTTCCTAATTTTATTTGAACAATAAACTCAGTGATACCATCTGGAAAGAACAAACATTTCTTAAAGAAACACCATTTACTAAACCAAACTAAAGGACCAAAAAAAAATTTAAAAATCTCACGATTTATTCTGTATTATTCTAGTCCTGAATTTTACTTCACCTAAAATATTTCATTTTTAATTTAATGCTGCTTTCCCAACTACTTTTCCAACTGTGTGATTATTACATAAAATGGTACAAAGCAGAAGAAAGCGGCAACTCATCCCTTTTGAAAAGCTTGAACTAGAATATTGCACCTTATTAACAAGTTGATGACCAGAATATTTGGCATTATTTTTTGTTGTTTTTTGACCTATCAGTTATCCATTTCAACACCTCTGATATATTTCAGATGTTGATGGATTGGCTGACTTGATTTTAATGGTCTGTTTGCAGATTGAACATTGTTGCTGTATTGCACTTGGTGACATTGATAAATATTTGTAATATTTGTTGGCCTTATTTATGTATATGGAGTATTAGCTTTGCATAAAGACTAGAAAATCACTACAGCCAGCATCTTTAAAGTTCACTGATTAACATATTGTAGGTTTTTTTTGTGTAATCCAGGTAAAAATCAACATTGCAGTGAACAGAGTAAGGCAACATGAGAGACTCCAAAGGGATCACTGGTATCCGCCAAGAAATAGTTTGGTCCTTAACCCAACATAAAAGACAAACACTTTGGTTTCTTTAAGTATTTAAGAAATTTGAGAAAAGAAATAGTAAACGACACAGATTACAGTAAGTGGATTTTGATATTTTTGGACTAAGCAAGGCTAGGTCTTTCCCCACTGTTTCTAGTTTTTGTGTAAAGCTATCCTCTATAGCTGCTGGTTATGGCTTAATTTTTAGTTAGACGTGAGAGTTGGAACAATCTTTACATTAGACAGTTTCCATCAATGTAAGACTACTCTGTTCACTTATATGAAGAAATATATTCTGTGACTGCAAACATTCAGCAGCTCTAAAAAGAAAAAAAGTAGGTTTCACAGAAGCCTATTAGCATTTGTTCTTGGGTTGTAGGCTGGGTTAACATTGCTGACTCAGTGGAATATTATATATATTATTAGCCATCTGCTGGCTTTAGTGGAAGCCCTGAAAAACTGGCTGTTGCCCCCAGAGCCTACATGGATGGATGAATGCATGCATGGATGGATGGATGGATGGATGGAGTGATCCGATTTGAAGATAATTAGGCATGTGTATAAATTCACATACACTGGTTTTAAATCTTGTGAAAGTAAAAGTCTTTAGCAAGGCTAAAAATATAAGAACTAATCATTGTTGCAGAATCCATACAGTCAGCGCTCCTCAAGGTGAAATCTGGGTGCTGTTTACTTAGAAGTGAGTTGTTTTTCTGACAGGTTGGTGTTGCCAGCCTCTGGGGCATCATGCTCTTGAATTATCAGCGTGACGATAGACCCATCTTAATTACTCTCAGATACAGCACTATAATCTGTCATTGTCAGGCTGATCAAGACTGTGCAAACCAAGCACTAAGACTCATTCACCCAAACCAGAAGCCTATTGATTACTTTTCATACTTGAGTCATTGCACTGTGGCGAGACATGGGAGGCAATAGAGCTAATGGAAAGGGGAAACTCAAAGTCACATTGTTTACATCTAAGATGACAGGTAAATGTATTTGAAAAGAAACATGCTCTTGATCCAATGGCTTCCAAATAACAGTCTATCTGTAACTAACAAGGAAATTTAACCCCGAGCGACTAAGCCATCAGCTGCCCTGCAGCTCAGATGGTGAGCTTACTGTATGGGAGCTTTTCTATTTCAAAATCAAATCCATGTCCGAATACCGAAAATAGATTTGTTGTTGTTTGGAGTTCTTTAAGCTGTTTCACACAATTTGTTTTAAATTTTCTTTGTGTCCTTTGTGGGAGAATAATCACATCAACAGCACCCTAAAAAAATCAAGACTTTCTTAGTCTGTATACTGACTGTACTGTACTGAATATACTGTCTCAGTATCACCACACTGCAAAACCTGATTAAAGTGAGCGTGAAGCATGGATTTAAACAAAACAACGATAAAAAAGATTCCGTGTGTCATGGTACAAAACATCTTATTGTGTCTGCTAATTTTTGTATCCTTGGTGAACATTCCCTAAAATTACCTTACCTTACCTTATCTTAAAGTTGTCAAAGGCCCAGTACGTAGGGCTGCACAATTAGTCAAATTCCCACAATTAAATGAGCATGATCAAGCGATATTTAATATACAGCTCTGGAAAAAATTAAGAAACCACTGCAAAATTATCAGTTTCTCTGATTTTGCTATTTATATGTATATGTTTGAGTAAAATTAACATTTTTGTTTTATTCTATAAACTACTGACAACATAACTCCCAAATTCCAAATATAAATATTTTCATTTAGAGCATTTATTTGCAGAAAATGAAAATGGTCAAAATACCAAAAAAGGTCCAGTGTTTTCAGACCTCAAATAATGCAAAAAAGAAAACAAAACACAAGTTCATATTCATTTTTAAACAACACATTACTAATGTTTTAACTTAGGAAGTGTTCAGAAATCAATTATTTGGTGAAATAATCCTGATTTGCAATCACAGCTTTCATG
>VUQI01002925.1:0-11176 GCA_015106735.1 Paratilapia polleni | reverse complement strand
TTGAGTTTGTCTCCGTACGGCGACGGGCCTCCCTGCCAATACACCCTGCTCTGGCACAGCCTCCGGGCGTAGAGTCCATCTGCTCGCATCCACAGCAGCACTCCCCTCTCCAGGCTGGCCGGTGGACTCGGAGGACACTCGTCTGGCCTCCTCTGAGCTGAGAGGCTGTCCACAGGCAGGGGCACCACCTCGTGACCTCCAGGCGTCAGGTAGTGCTTCTCTGGGGTGCACGGAGTGATCTGGCAGCCCTCTGGACTGGAAGTGGTCACCTCCCTCACCAGAGTGTCCCGAAAATATACGGACACATGCAGACGGAAGTCTGGAGGAGAAGAGGACACACGTGCTGGTGCTCAGTCTTTGTTTTATATTAAAAAAAATTGAATCATGTAGTATTTTCAGTGTTTACCACAGTTCTGGGCCTATGCTGTTGTGTTGGAATTTGGAAACTTGGTTCATGTGACAAATTATTGTAGTGGTCTACATGCTGCTACATGTGGTAGTTGTCTGGCTGGTAGCCTTGACCAAGTAAACAGACATCTAGCATTTTACTGTTGAGACAGTAAACTGGCTGTAGAAAGTCTTTCTGTCAGTGCTGGGACTCTGCTTTTGAAGAAACAGAATCTGTTTTGCAAGATTTGCATCAGACATGAAATCCCTTCAAATTTGGTTGTAATTACACATTTCTGACATGTCTTAGACTAAAAACTGAAGCTAGTTTGAAGGCGCTCTGCCCTAGGATTGATTAAAGCTGCGTTCATTTATTTCCGACCACTAGGGGGCAGAATAAATAATCAAAAATGTGCCATGTCTTGCATGGAACAAACAACCAGCAGACTCTAAACATAAATGAACTTTAGTCACATTTCTGTCTGCCTAATGAAATTCAGCTGAATCCTGCTCTTTAGCTGCTACTGCCACTTTCTTTATAAATTTGTTGCTGATTTTGGCTATCTGCTGTTTGGTACGGGCAGGCAGAGTACAGTCAGTAAAAATGGCAGCCTGCAGGGGGATAAGGAATCATACACTAAATGGAAGAATTGAAATTAAAATGCTGTAAATAAAGCAAAGAAAAGCAGTCTCAGGTGAAAATAGTACATTTTTGAGCTTTGCAAAGCATTATGCAATTTCATTCCCTTTTTTTTTTTTTTTAAATGCCAACATACACGTTTCATACTGCAACATTTCCAAGCTATTTAGAGATTATGTAAATATGCACTTGCTGCTTGGTCTATATTAATGTTTCTTTTGTCTTTTTAAATTAAGACCTGGAGTTTAACTCTCAGCAGAGTATCCACAGTCCCCCTTCCCTGATTTTATAGCGTGAGGGGAAAAAAGTGAACTGAAAGTGCTTTGTGTACCTGAAAGCGCCTCTGCTGATCTGATGCTGGCGTCCAGTGTGAAAGGCGAAGGCTGACTCTCAGCAGGACCGTATGAGTAAATTGAGGCTCTGAGCTGGTATCCTGCAAACACACAGAACAAATCATGTAGACAATGCTAAAACTGCTAGCAGTGCTATTGCTTACATACACTGAATAATAAGCAGTGTACCATTTTCCATGGACGAGCCCTGCCACGGCAGGCTGCGGGGAGGACAGGGACACTGAGTGAAGGGCAGCTCAGGCAGAGAGGCCTGCTCCTGACAGTAATCTCTCCAGCCACATTCTGGACTCGCCATGTACTGTGGCATCTATAGACCGAGAGAAACGCAATTAGCTGAATGTACATCTTTGGGTGTTCCTTGTTTACTATGTTACTCTGCTAGTAGGCCTAATAAGACTGTTTGGTAACTAACATCACCTTAAGAGGAGAAAATTATGCTGACTTGATTTTGAGTGTGTAGTACTTCAAAAGAATAGGTCACATGAACTAAGTATAGTATAACAAACTGAAATAACTGTGCACCATACACCGCACAGTTACAGGAATACTGGTTTTATTAGCATTTGAAGAACAATCCTGAATAAGAACGCTGAGCGGGAGTGATTAATCAGTCGTGGTCAGTAACATCTAAGCCTATGCAATGTTAGGAATAAACATCACACTACTAGAATAAAGATTTAAACATTAGACATAAACATTAGCAGTCTCATTAGTCTTTGCACTTGTCTTTGCAGTAGTGATTCATACTTTGAAAAATCAGTATATGGGCATAAAGTACAGATAACTCAATATAACTAAGTAAAGTAGTATAAATGAAGTTAAATGCAGTAAGTTCAAAGTTAAATAACAAACTTTATAACACCTTAATTATTGCTATTTTAAAAGTGAAATGTTGCCATAAATTATGTGCATGTCTTTTTTTTTTTATATATATCAGTTGCTGCCATGGTTTTGGAAATCAAAGATAAATAAGACCCAAAAACTCCCGAGTTTCTATGAGCCCCTGAAGTCAGCATCAGTCATGGGGATGCACATCATTAACCCTGCACACTTCACTTTTGTGTTTGTAAGGTCATTCATGCATGCACAATATGCTACCGTCTGTGTTACATCTCCAAACTCTCCTTGCTCTCTCTCTCTCTTTCTGTCTGTCTGTCTTACTTTAGCCCCGCCCCACTTATTTCCATGTGCATGAAAATCACCTGAGTCGGCACACTAGGGTAGGAGGGATGCATCTGAAAGCTCCCTGGACTCAGAGGACTGTCCTCCTGTCTGGGTCCTGCGTGCAAGAGAGAAAGGTTTAGCACAAAGCTCTCTAGAAAATGTCTGAACAAATTTACTGTAAGCACATTTAGAAAAGTCCACATCAGCCGAGTTTATGCAGCATGACTTTAACTGGTGGCTTGGCAGTTTGACTCTTCAAAGTGAATAACAGCACTGAGAAGTCAGTGACCTTTATCACTCAGAGCAGTGTTCAGAGAATTTCCACTTTTGTCTCATAAAGAACTAATTATCAGATTGTGATCAACTAATAACCATAACCACAGTAAAACACACTGGTAAATCGTTCAGTCAGTTTGGTTACCTTTGCTACTGTAACCCGGTCATCATTCAGTATTACTGCCAGGTTAATTCATGCTGCTGTAAACTTTTTTTTTTTAAACGCTTTGTTTGAAGGGGGACTGACTTTTCTTGGCGCCCTCGGGGATGATGCGGTAAACTTTGTAGGGATCCGAGATGTCCAGCTGGCTCCTCTCCACCAGCTCCTCAAAGTCATTGCTCTTGTTGAGGGCGCAGCGCAGGCGCGTCTTCCAAGTCGGCGGGTCCGGCTTGTCGATCCCCTCCCGAAACTTGCCTTTAAACAGCGCCCAGGCCTGCATAAAGGTCGCCGATGAAAGTTTTAGAAAACCTCACTACAGTTCAGCACGAGACAATCTGATAACCTGGCCTCCCCTCACTCTGACTGCACGGCCTGTAAAAAGAGGTTTACAGGGTGGAAGACATCCTCCCAGTGCTGATACTTAGTCACTAATCCTCCAACAAAAATCTATTTTCTTTATCTTTTTCTTTAACTGTCCTGTTTGGACAAAACAATCATTTTAAAGAAGTCACTTTGGCTCTTGGATCACTTTCCTCGAATTCCCAACTAGTTTCTGACTTTTTTTTATAGCCTGGACCACATGATTAGTAACGAAATATTCTGCAGATTAACTGGAAATAATCCTGATTGCACCCCATGAACGAAAGCGAATTTCATGAACGAAAGCAATGAGCTGTTTTACATAATGTATTAAAAACATGTAAAAGGCCATAAAGCACAAAATATTCAAACTCTGTTAAATAAAAAGTGATTCATCTTGCCCACATTAATGTAGCCTGTATTAGAGATAAACAGGTATAGCTTCTAACAGGTTTCAAAGTTTAATATTCTCCTTTTATTCTGAAAGTCACAGTTTGATTGTGGCTGGCGGACCACCGGAGGATGCGGTTCTCTTACCTTAAAAAGCGCGGCATCCTCATCCCGGTTGTAGTCCTGTTTCCCGGCGTGTTTCCACGGTATCCTGAAGATGGTCTTTTCGTCGTTCTCCCAAACCAGACCGGGATATTTCCCGCAGTCCACCTGTTCGATGAGCCACTGGCGCAGCTTGCCGTTACCGCTGCTCCCGGAGCCTCCGTAATCCACCTCGGGGTTCATCTTTGGCCAAAAAGACGCACGCAACAACTCCACTGTCTGCTCCTGTAATGTAGTAATATCACACACTCTTGAGTTTGTGTGTGTGTTTTGAAAGTAGGCTTGTGTAGGTTTACTAAAGAATGATTAAGTTAAGTAAAACTACTAAAGGTTAACCCACTGCGCTCCCACGCAGACTAACTTCAGTATGCGCTCTGGAGGTCGATCGAGGTTCTCTTACCTGTGAAACTTGAAACCCGTCGAGTTTTGATATCAGTCAGTGTCAGAAAGTCCTCATCATTCCGGCGGGCCCGCTTAAATCCACCCAGCCTATAGCGAGCAGAGGGAGGGCGGAGCTGGGATGCTGAGGAGGGCGCACCTGCTGCTGCTTCTGCTGAGGCCCGCCTGCTTCCCTCCAGCGAAGCTTATCAGCGCGCACACAGTGGCCGATCTACAGTAATACACCGGGGAAACCCTGTCGGCATCAGTCAGAAGTGTCACACACCCGCACACGTGGAAAATCATAGGACGGAGACGAAAACAATTCTTTGAAATGATAAAGCTTTACGAAAAGTACTACAGAGTGGTCCAGCAATAGAAGCGGCGCACAAAAGCATCGACAGCAGTTTGTTCCCACTGGAAGATTATTCAGAACAGCTGACACAATGCCTTAGACAGTAACAGAACACCAGATAAGATTATTATTTATCGTGTCAGATCTTTAGGAGGCTTGTTAGGAGAATTCTACTGAGAATCAATTTTATAAAAACGAAGAGTTCTGGGAGCCCAAGAAAATATCTGGTTTTGAAAAATTCCTACTCAGTTCCTTTTAAAGCTCACTTTCAGACTAAATCAGGCTCCTATTGCCATTTGCAATGGTGCAATAAATATACAGATCCTTTACTTAAGTAAAGTACTGATGTTAGCATAAAATACAAAATTAAAAGCCAAAAGCATTGTTTGAGTAAAAGTACAGAAGTAGGCTTGTTAGTTACCCAATAGCAACTCCCTTTTTGCTTATTTGCCATCACTTGTGCTGGGATCAGTACAATTACTCATGTATTATATAAGGCTGGCAATTTCTTAAGGTTATTTGAGTATTTCTATTTTATAGGGAATATACTGTAAGAAAAACGAGTCCTTAGTAAAAGCACTGTGGTTCCTGTCTGTGTTATATTGTCAGTATTAATCAGGAATACACCAGCTGGGAAATTCTCTGCTGATACCTGCAGTTATATTTAAATTTGGTGGATACTTAAAGTTTTTTTTCCTGTCATTTTTTATATGGTTATATTTCCTTAGTTAATTTTATTCATTTATTAAATCTTCTTCATAAATATATTTTATTTTTTATATATTGTGAACATTTAATCCATGGAAAATAGATGTGATGCAACAGATAAATGTCAGCCATTGACAATGGTTATTAACCAAGATGCCAGTATCAGTCTGATACTAATATTTGGCCTATATTTCACTGCATCCCCATTCTTAATATATTAATTTACCATCGGTAATGATGCATAAAACATCAGTATAATGCTATACCTTGTAGAGATGAAGTGAATTTAAATTTGTTGTTTAATGCTATATATGTGTGTGTGTGTGTGTGTGTGTATTCAGTTCAATATGGTAATCACAGATGAGAATGAGCCAAAGACTCATACTTGTTTAGCAATCAGTGAATGCAAGAGAAAAGTCAAGAGCCCCATTCCCAGCCATAGCACACAGATGGAAGTCTGTTCCCACTAGTGTCTTAAAATAGTCACAGAGGGCTTTTCAATTATACAGGCCACGTAGTAAGAAGGGGCCCAATCATAAAACCAGAGTGTTTACCTCCTCTCTAAATCTTATTCTGCTTTGATTAAGGGGGCAGACGGCGGCTGTGGAGCCAGGATTTAAAGGACGGGGCCAGGGGGACGATGTCACACAAAAGTGCAGGAAACACAATAGAAGCTGTAATTGTAAGTCGTGTGTGACCTGAGGCCAAAAGAGCATCCACTAAAATGTTAAATTAGTCCTTAAGACTAGAGGTACAGCAAGAGAATGTGAGTGGGTTTATGTAAGTGGCAAAGATGGATCAATTTGTGTGAAACTGAGGCAGGTCAGTCTGTATTAAAGAGGCACACCTTCATTTTACATGTGAAAGTCAGCTGATATATGATGACGAGTAAAACTAAACCTGAGAAAACATGTTTTCTCTTGAGTAAGATAGGGAGGGATTAAAGAACATTCTATCAGGTTGCAGTTGCATTTTGGGAAGTGTAGTATCCAGTGTTTTTGAATCACAGGTTTTATCATTTCTGTCTTTTAACTTTAGCACTAAATCATTCAGTTCTTTTAAAGGACATTTTGGGAAGCACACTTTACTTTCTTGCTTCGCTGCATGAGAAGATCACCAGGTATGCATGTAGTGATGCAAATAGGGAGGAGTCACAACTGGACTTCGTCAACTTGAATCGGCGCGGCCTGTTTAAACAGAGTTGGATCAAATGTTTGTCGTCAGAGTTGTGTCACAGGATTCCCTCGCTGTTATCATGGAAATATTTCACCTCCTGCATCCACACACACATGCGTATGTGAAATTGTGAAAGGGCTACTTTGTCTTCACAGATACCACAGCCGCATGCAAGGGTGTGGATTCTCGTGTTCCCTGGTTTCATTGTCCATCACTGCTTTGAGGAACCAGATAGACGAGTTTACACAGACCTCCCTTTTAATAAATTGCAAAGTACATGACAATAATGGGGCATCTTGCTCTTCATGTTGCAACACAGGCGAGCTCGTGATGCACTGGTTTCCCCTCTGCTAAACATGCGCCAGAATTTCCAATTTTGACAATTCTAGAAAAGGAGTAGAAATTCACTGTGTGATATGAGTCGTCTGATTTGCTACAAATAAAGTATGGTAGAAAATTCTCAACACTTTCAGCAGTCATTGTGGAATACCCTCACCTCTGAGAGACGACCGTGTCCATTAAAAAGTAAATATATTTAACAAATACTTGTTTTCAAATATAGACCTTGGGTATAAATCATTGATGCTCATTTAAGGCTGAATTTAATTTTTGTTGATCTTTAATTCAGCAGGTCAACCGTAGCATAAACACCCCCATCTAATCTTTTTCTGCTGGCTGGATGCCCAGGGGATTAAGTTTTTTAACGAGCTTCTCCTCATAGGAGGTAGATCATCCCTATCAATATTTCAACGCATATATTAACATTATCTAAACTGATTAAGTACCTGGGCAACCTTAAATGTTGTTTATCAAAGGAAAGGTCACTTGATGTATCTGTCTGTCCAACAGGGTATCTTCCTGAGGACTCCATAGGAAGACATGGTGTAATATTGATCAATGCTTTAGCTTAGCTTAGATTTATCATCACTAATGATTCAAGTAAATGTTTACACAACCCTTCAGGGAGACTGTAAAGAAAACATCAACGTATATGCTTCAAAAATAAGTGTGGCCCCACTGAAAAAGCCAAATGAATCAGCAAAGACAACTGCTGCATACAAATCAAAGTTCACATCAGTGAAAAAACATAAAATTTATGTAAAGACTTAGATGAGTCATACAAACACTGAATAATGTCTCACCCTTGCAGCTGTGCTAATCCACTGCTCTTTCTGGTTTGGGCTTGTGCTCTGCAGGGTTTTAGGGCTTTACACAGTAAAACTAAGACGAAACATGACACAAAAGATGAGCCTGCAGCAAAATGTTCAGCCTTCTAATGTAACAGCACAGGTAACACAAGACAAGCCTTTTGTCTGATCAAGAAGGAATTTGATAATGAAAAAAAGAGCACAGTAGTTGCAGCTAAACAGCAAATACAAATACTTCCCATCCTCTTTACTGTCTGCTTATTCTAGCACTACTGACTGATGTAAGTTGATATAACATTTGACTAAATTTGAGAACTGAGAATTAAATTATTAATGCTGGCCTTTTATGAGCTCATAGTGGTGTAGGATGCCTATCTAATGCTTCATAGGAGGAGGTAAGATGATGTTACAGAGTGAAACACAAGCATTGCATTTCCTTATTCTTATTATTTTATAGCACCATGGAGAACAGAGGAGATTTTTAAAGCTTATCCATGCATTCCTCATTCACCCTGGCTTTCTCTGGGCAAAAACAGGCAGACTGTAGTCCCATTCCTCATGTCATTTCCCACTGCTAATTAATAAATTTTCTAATCTCTACGTGGACAGCATAGTCCAATAGTTACACCCTAATACCATCTATCAAATCAAATATTAGCAAAAAATGAATATGCACTACAGGAATTTGCACAATTAATCAAAAGATTCCTACTATATTTACATTTATCTGCCATGTTTTTGTCGGTGATGTCAACCATTTGGCAAATCGTGCACCAAAATTTTCTCCAACTTTCAGAGTTGTTTTTACCAACTTAAGAGGGTGTTTACATGAATTTTCAAACTAATTTCTTTGTGATTATTCCAACATAACATGACAGGCATAATAGGTTTTCTGACTATATACAAGAAAGTATGGGAAATACTAGTAAAAATGGTTCCATTATGTGTTGGAGTCATAGTCTTGAAGTTCAGGCACAACAGTATTCTTTATTCTTTATCGTCAGTTGATCAGGATAGTTTCCCTGAGTTGATAGCGGAATAAAAACCTTCCAATGTGTGATTCATGTGTAAAGATGGTCAGATGAGGACACGGAGACTTTTGGTTTCATTTTTAAATGTGCGAACTGAAGTCAGACCATCAGAGCTCTGACACAACCTGCACCATCTGAGCAGGTTGTGTCAGCTGGTATGTGTCAATAAAGGCTTTTCATGTATTTTGATTTCAAGCCACATTGCTTTTGCTCCTTTTGTCCCCCCTGAAATATGATGGAAATACAGCATTCATTCACTCAGCCTATGGGCCCTTTATATATGGTAATAAAAGCTTTAGTGCCAGGATAACAGCCATAAAGATTAAATGCTGCTATACAGCCATGTTAATATTTTTTGTGTCATTTTGCTGTATCAAAAAATGAATATATAAATACTACCGTGCTGTCAGAGCTCCTGGGATGGATCTCTCAATCTCAGCTCACATAATGATGCTTCTGAAAGATCCCTTGGCATTGTGTTTAAATGCACTGTGTTAGCATCATTATTCTAAGTGCAGGGTTAATGTAAAGTACACAAAGCTAGGACAGGGGATATCTCCAACCTCCAAAAGTGGCTGTTATTGCTCTTTAAAGAAAGACAGTTATATCTCAGTTCCTAATGTTGTTGCTGCTGGTGCATCAAGACACCAGTGCCAGAAAACACCTTGCATGCGATGCCAGGAGCATCTGACAAAATGGTTGTATTTGACATTACAATGAAGTGGATGTGCTGATATAGATTTCTTGTTAGCCTCTAATGGCTGAAATTAATGTCTCTGTATCATGTACCAAATTCCCGTTTTGAAACAAGCCAGATCTGCAGTCATTATTAGATCCGCAGAGCACAAAACAACACTTACAACACACAGAAAGCGATGTCGCAATCACGCTGAGTAAGGTTTTAAAAGCCAACCCTCCCTCCCTTTACAAACATCAACAAGCCTATGGTTTGCAGCTCATTCATGGATCTATCTCTTTGGAGTTCCTGCTTGAAAGTGTACCAGTTTGACTCAAAGCCAAGGGACACCCTCCTTCTCTTTTCTCTGTCTTCGTTTTGCAACCATTCATGTCCTGTGGAGTGTATGCTCCACCCAAACAGTATCTCCATGGTGACACACATACTGTATATAGACCAACCTTTAAGGTGTGGGTCTGTATGTCGTTTTACGTTTTTCCATCTGTACTAAACCGGCCTTTGAACTGTGACAAGGGTCAAACGGCAAAATCAGCAGATAAGGGATTTCCCTCTCCGTGGCCTCTGGTCGCCCAGGCAACATTCCTGAGTCCACAAACATTGAGTGTGCATACCAGAGGATCACCCAGGAAGCCCAAAAGGCTTTCCTGCTGTGTTGTTGTTGTTGTTGCTATAGTAGTGGCTGCCAGCCAGGGAGTGTGTACAGGTGAAAGCAGGTACACTTACTCTACCTGTTGCCTTCCATTCAAAGTACACATGGAAAGGGAACACTGTCTACCCAAGGACGTAAATGAAAGACGTCACACATTCCCACTTTCAAAACATTGTGATCTAGAATGTTCTTACTTTATGTATAATCAGTGTACCAACATGTTAAAAATAATCCCAACCTTCTTCATTTGACATACCCTGTCAGAGGTCTTAAAAACACCTTCATCCTCAACACTCTTCAAGTTCAAATGAGTTCAGTTAAACTTATTTTAAACTGAATCTGGACATCTTTCAACGTGATATTTCTCACTTATTGTTAGTTAGCTTTACTAGTTTAGCCATTACACTACACTACATTAAGCCCCTACTTAATTTAACCACTTTTCATTTCATAATGCTTAGTGACCACTGGCAATGTTTATCAAAATGTGTAGCTAACAGTTTGTTTTGGAATGTTAGCTAACAATTTCAGCTGTTTACCCATACTTTTAGCCAAACAATTTACAACTTTTAATAAATACTTTTAGGTAGCTTCTGTATTTCAACTGTGTATCTGTAGGTTTAGCTAACAGTTTCAGCTGTTTATTCATACTTTTCGCCAAATAACCAACAACTTTTAATAAATATATTTTAGGGGGGCTTTTGAGATGGAACAGTGGAAAAATAGGATAGGAAATTTTACCCCATAAAATACCCCAGAGTGTTTCTTTAACCACCCGGCATTCCAACCACCCGGCATACAGTGGAAAAATAGGATAGGAAAGCTATATATATATATATATATATATATATATATACATAGCTCTGGAAAAAATTAAGAGACCACTGCAAAATTATCAGTTTCTCTGATTTTGCTATTTATAGGTATATGTTTGAGTAAAATGAACATTTTTGTTTTATTCTATAAACTACTGACAACATAACTCCCAAATTCCAAATACAAATATTTTCATTTAGAGCATTTATTTGCAGAAAATGAAAAATGGTCAAAATACCAAAAAAGGTCCAGTGTTTTCAGACCTCAAATAATGCAAAAAACAAGTTCATATTCATTTTTAAACAACACATTACAAATGTTTTAAC
>VUQI01002922.1:1730-18469 GCA_015106735.1 Paratilapia polleni | reverse complement strand
AGGACATTCAAAGCTCTTCTTTGGATGTTGGCTGCCTTTTGTTCCGTTCTCTGTAAAGATGATCCCACGCTGCTTCAATAATGTTGAGGTCTGGGCTCTGGGGAGGCCAATTCATGACTGATTGTATTCCATTGTATCCCTTTACTGCACTGTCAGTGGGTTTGGGATCACTGTCATGCTGAAAAATGAAGCCTTTGCCAATCAGATGGTTGCATGGTGGGTCAAATTCTGATGGGATCAACTGAGGCCCAGATGCATCTCTCCGGTTCCGTGTCAGGTCTTTGCTGGATTTTTTCCTATTTCTTAAGGACATAACTTTCAGAAACTGTTCATCTGCTGTAGATTGTTTTTGAGGCCTACCAATTCTTCTTTTTTCCTCCACTTGTTCAGGTTCCTCAAAAAGACACTGCACACCATGCTGAGATATGCCAAGTTTTCAGCTCTTTGGAATCACCTTGTTGGTGCAAAAATACTATTTTATGCCTGTCAAATTGTGTTATCTTTTTCACAGACTCAACTGAAGAAAGGGCAACAAATTATGTGTTTTTGGAACAGGCTGCTAGTAAAGTGCCTAAAGATTTACTATAAAATTTTTAAATTGGTTCTTTGCCAAGTTGTCTGTTATTTGTTGACACAACACTGATTCATCCCTTGAGTTAGGTGCCTTTTTTATAGTTGAATGATTCAGGTCAGTGTTAAGTAGCTTAACAAACAAACAAACAAACAAAAAAAAAAAAAAACATTCCTCTGAAAATGGTCAGGTACAAGGACTGGACTGAAAATGAGTGAAAAAGCAGCCAATGTCCAATAAAAAGCTTTGAAAGACCTTCAGAGAGCCTGGAGAACTGTTGCTCAGGGCCACTTTAAAAGAAAATGCAACAAGGTCTGGCTCATTGGAAGCAAAATGAGGGGTGGTTCAAGACTTTTGCACAGTACCGTACATACACACCTACATACATTTCAGAGTATTTATACAATTTGTGTCTGCTTGGAGCAACGGGGCCAGAAAGGGCGCAGGCTGACGATGAACAGGACTAAGAGTAGTAATGCCATGATGGTGACTATGGAGACATAGCCGGCATGGGGGAGAAGGGGTGAGTCAGGAGCCTCAGCTGGAATCATGTTGGTGAGATTCAACATGTAGCCCAGCGTCCAGCCTGCATCACTGCCTTTTATCTGTAAACAAGACAAGAAGAAGGGAAACAATCACTATAAACATATACAGACTGTTGATAAATTTTAGTGGCCTCACTAAGGCCAGCTGTTGATGATTCACATCATTTCTATACTATGGATGACCACTCCCATCAGAAAAGAAATACAGTATTTCACCATAGGATAAATGGTAATCACTCAGAACTCTGACCCTGGGGAAAAGTGAACCCAAACCATGTGAGCAAAATGCCCCCCACCAGCTAAAGAGAGCTGTCAGATTCCACACTGGAAGGTTCAAGAGTTCAGGATTTCCTTTAATTTGTCACCCGTCTGTATAGCGAGATCAAGCAGATGTAGCAGCTTATAGAGAAATGCCTTCCTCGGGGTGTTAAGGGTAATTTCACTCACACAGCATATGCTTGCTAATTGTAAGGAAAAATTCAATCAGTAAACATCCACGCTCTTACACAAGATGCTAATTAGAACTCAGAACACACATGCAGTCTGAAACAGTTGGTGGTCTCACCCTCCCTAATTGGGCCCCCTGTCTAGCTACAGTATCATACAGTAGCTATATATGGGACCCCACATAGAGGCGTTCAAACAGCACCACAAGTTCTAATCAGCATTATTGTGAATTGATGTTTGATGTTAATCCTTTGTTGTTCAAACACTCAGGCGTGTTATTATTTCTGAATAAATGACTAAATGATTGTGGTTTGATCACGTGTAATTCAACAAATGGATTTTGACAGAATAACCCTTTGTCAGAGTCTAGGATCACAACTGAGCTCGCCACAATGAAGGAGAAGCAGACAAACTCCTTTAATAATATGACTTCATATAGTCCATATTTATAAGGGGATATTTTACTCAGAGGATTTCATCACCGTTATTGTTAAAAATTTTACATTTATTTATACAGTAATTAACTCTTTATACCTCTTGTTAATTGAGAACTTGGCTAGCTGCAAGGGAAGGAGGGGGAGTGGCTTACATCTAGAGGTGCATGTATTACTGCGCCTGCTTCACTGCAGTTTGAATGAGTTGTAAAATATCTCAACATTATAGACGTACTGTTAGGAGAGGTAGCTGCGCGTTAATTTTCAGTTTAATCCTCTAGATCGTACAGTAGATTGCAGTGTCTTTGAGCAAGATGTGAAACCCTGATATTTACCTCACATAGGTCAGTGTTTGCATGGCTTTCATGATAAGACTATGAGTGTGTGCGGGTGGCTGAAGGGATGCTTGTTAAATATTCCTCTGAGGTGTATAATCTTTACTATGTTTCATAAGAGAGAGGAATTGCAATCTGCTTCCTGGCTGCTTGATTAGGTTATGTGCAATATTCTGTGTAGCATATTTCCCCAGTGTGTTCTGTAAGGAGATACTGGGAGTCTCATGTTGGTCTGAGCCTAACCTGAAGGCTGCTTTTCAGGTTTGCCTCAGATGAGAAAAGCTTTGCTACTGTAGCATTCATGGGCTATTGCTGCCTACTTTTTGGATCACTTTTAAGGTTGTGGAAGGTGGTGGTTCTGTTTTGAGGGGTTTTATGTGCTCTCTGCTTTTTTATCCTGTTACTTTTAGTTCCTCCTCCAAACAGCAGAGCTTTTTCTTCTACTGCATGTGTATTAGGTGTTGTTGGAATAGTTTAGTGTTGTCTGGTAAGGGTGCTATGATATTTTAAAGTAAGCCAGAGCATAGTTAGCTCTTTGCCTGCATAATATTTGTAACCAATATTAATACCAAGGTTTTTTAAAGCTGGAAATGAAATGCAGAATGGTCACCCAAGGGAGAGTTGAATGCCCAAACTGGCAGTGAGGATTGAATTTAATCCAAATATAATCCTAAAATTTTTTAAACAGCCCTTTAAACAAGTGAGGCTTATTCCAAACCTTTTGCTTTTCAACAATTTACTGATTTCCAACATAAGCTAAAAGGTGTTCACAAAGATAGAAGTTACAGTAGTCACTTGCACATGCACGCACTCATACACACACGCACAAGCTCATGGTCACTATGACCTGTCAGGTGGGAGGTGTGCCTCAGAGATGTGTGAGACAGGAAAAAGGTGGACGGTGATCTACTGACCTTCTTGATGAATTTGATGTTAGAGTAGCTCTGTGCAGTGAAGTTGTATCCTTCTGTCAGCAGGGTGAGGATGTAGGTGCCAGAGAAGCAGTACTCAGCCAGATAGTTTACTTTTACATCAGGATGCTGGGCAATTATCTGTACAGGCAGTTCAGTGATATAATCAGTGTACAGTATAGGCACGCTGAAGGACCTAGGTCAGACATAGAAGGTGGTGGCTATGACATTTTTTTATGTGGACAACCAATGTAGACATTTTCCCTGACCTGCTTCCAAGGGGTAGCACAGTATTTGCTTAGCTTTTCCTTGACAGCTTCAAGGGAAATGGAGGTATCAGTCAGATTGAGGAAGTTCATCACAAAGTAGTAAGCCGAGAAAGCCTAAAATGAGAGATGGAGAGAGGAAGAGATGAGAAAGGAGGAAATCAACATATCTTTAGCAAATGAAGTTATCAGTTTATAAATACTCCAAACAATGCTGGCCTTACTGACTCAGATGTTACTAGTGTTTGGTTTGCAATGACAGCATCAGTTTAATCAAATTACAAAAGGCATTTTTGTATTGATTAATATGCTGATATTTTCTATTAAAATCTATTAAATCTTTGAAAATAGTGAAAAATTGCCCATTGGAATTCACCACAGCCCAAGATAATGTGTTTTTTAGGATCCCAAGTGCAAAGACATCAGTTTATTATCAGGTATTGTAAAGAAAAAGCATCAAAACCCTCACAATTTAGAAGCTGAAACCAGCTTTTTCTGTTTTCTTAGATGATTACTGAAATGATTATATCATTATCAAAATAGCTGCCACTTTAATGAGATATTAGTGGTATTTTAATTATTTTAGGCTCTAAGGCTAATTCTCCCCCTTCATTACAACTGCAAGGGGGTGATTTAAAAAGAAATCCTTTTAAATGTTGTTATTTTTTGCATTATTGGGGCGTGGTCTTTTTTGACTGACAGGTGGATGCCTAGCTGTCTGCTAGGCTTCAACTATGGTGGGCCTCTCACCTCAACTGAACTGGACTTCTCAAACATGCTTGTGTTATTGGCGTTTTCTGGAGCCCTTTTAATGCAGTTATATGACATGTGATATGGATAGCTTTGTGGTTAATGTAGGAACAACCGTCCAAGATCTGTGATACAGTTTTGGTGAGCAAAATTCTATTTTTATCACTAATATAATTAAGACTAATTAGCAGGTTCCTTTTTTGACATGCAGCTTAGCTGATAATTTAGTACTCCACCCGGTCATCCTTATATGATAACTTCTGGTTAAAAGCAAAAACAAGATGGCCATGAAGCTAAACTCTCAGCTAAAGTCTAAGCCACCAAGTCCACCAACCAATGGATGACTTCACAGCGACTTTCTTATCTTATATACAGTGAGAGTAAAAACTAGCTCCAAGGAAATGTTCACAGTGAGGTAGATACATTTTCCAGTGTTACTGTAACATTTTTTTTTGGAAGGCTGACATTTCCACATGCAAGTTTACAATATTATCACTAAAACTACAGTATAACATGTTGGGGTGGTGACAGTAATCTCAGAGATTTTAATTTTTTAATATTATCTGCATGGTTGGTTTTCACTTGAGAGTGTTGTGTCTCTTCAAGCAGATTATTTTACCAGTGAATTTTAGGAGAGCTTCGTTTTCTTGTTTAGATCAGGAAGATTAGGAAACAGGAATGCTTGCTACTGAGTCCTTCGTGGATTAAAATGGCAAGTGACATTAAAAACAGAAGTAACTCAGTGAACTATTACTTCTGAAGATTACAGAACTGATTAATCTGTATGCTGTGTAACAAACATGTGTGCGTGTCCAAAAAGCACAAGTGCATCACGGGTAATGCATGCTTGGTGTTTCCCACAGACAGATTCTGACCAAATTCCAGTTCATCTCCTACTCCCTCCCATTTCCTATTCTTTGACAAGTGCAGCCCTGTGTAGAGTCACATATGTGGCTGCTCAAGGGTTAGGGTAGAAAACAGCGGCAAGCTTTGGTACACCCTTGTCTTTCTCCTGCTGAAATGTATACTACTATCAGATGGATGTATTCTATGTGAAGGCCACCAGATCGTGATAGCTGTGGTTGCAAAAAGACTTCTGGTACTATAGAAGTCTATAGGAAATAGCTTTCTGCCCTGACCTCTGTAAACATATTCCTGATGAGTTTATGGACTCAGTCACTCATTTTGGGTCATACTGAATACAAAAATTAAGTCAATTAAGCCAATGGGTAACAACTTGTCAATCACTGATTGTCAGTCATTAGCCAATGAGCAAGTGGTTTCACAGTCAAACCCGTGTGTTTAAAACCAAGATGGCTGTGGTGAAAACGCTAATCTCGTAGCTACGTCCACCTTTTATACTGTCTATGGGTGATTGATACTGAAGATATAAGCCCCCGGGGCTAGCTAGTTAGTAGCAACCGAACTCACAAAATAAAAGTGAGGATTGTCATCAAGTGAATTATTCAAACAGATAGGAGAAAAGATGAATAAATAAATGCATAAATAACAGATGCTAAAGTGAGTCGCCAGATATACTTGGATGGTTGTTAATACACCAGGTGAAGTCTATGTGTGGGAAACATAAGTAAACACCGACAACTGCATTATCTTACCCCAAATTGTCCCTGCAGAAGAGGCTGGAAGACCCCATTGAAAGAGCATCGGCTGTATTTGCAGGAAGTCAAGTTAAAAACACTTCTGGCGACTTTCTGGCATTCTTGAAAGTTTCCTTTCCCCGTGTGACTGAATGCTGCAGGAGCTCCCTGGGGTTTCCTGTCTGACACACAGGGGCTGTCATAAAGGACTGAGTAGTCCTTTGTCTGATTGTAGCCCGGGTGGAAACAAGGATCCAATATTGTGTTTGGACCTGACTAGGAGAGAGAGTGAGATAGTGAGGTCTAGCAGAGACAGAACGATAAAGCTAAAGTACTTTTCCACATTTAAGGACATTATGGCTCTCTAAGATACCATGTCAGATTTCGTTTGAACAGTCCATTCACATAACGCAGGAACTTAAGCCAGAGATTTACCTGAGTCTGGTGTGCCAGTGCCATTTTTAACACTTGGTCTTTCCCGTAACACAGGAAGCTGTGAGTATACAGGTTATAATCATTTCCGTAGAGGCGGAAGTTCACAGAGTTGATGGGTGACTCCGAGCCGTCAAAATTGTCAGATATGAAGCTAATTTGAGTAGAGGCCCCGCCAAGGTCAAGAGCGCCTCTTGTTTCTAAGCCCTGCAGCAGAGACAAAATGGCACTGATGTCAGTGCACAGCGGGGAGCAATGGCACACACAAAGTACATCTAAATGTGGGCAAATGTGTATGTAGATCGACACATACAGACCTGTTTGAGGCGATCATCCAAGTAGTTGACTGTGACCCACCCGAAGGCGCCCTCCTCCTGCCCACTGAGTAATCTCGCTCCCTCAAAGGAGAAGGGGAACTTTTGCAGGGATTCCGCCACCGCCTGAAACACCTTGTCTGATGCTGAGCTGTTCTCAATACTGGAGGCACACATAGCGCAGACGTATTAGCGTGAGTCACATCCATAAGTCTAATCGATACAGCAGCCCATAAATAATGTATACACCGTATTGTGTATAATGGTTTTGACAGTAACCTATTTGCTATCCTCGCAGTTCATGTGGAGATAAATCACAAAATGTGCAAATGTGAAGTTACAGATAACAGCACTTTGGCTGCCAGTGCAAACGCAGTTGAAGAGTTCAGACTGGGGATAAGATAAACAGTGTCAGCATGAAAAGGTGTTCTGTGTAGGTTTTTTTTAAAAACATTCCTTTTTGTGTTTTATAATGGAATGTGTGAGCATGTGCGTTATACTTCAGCAATCTCATTCCTGCTGTGGCTCCCAGATAGAGCGGGGTCTCTTGGTGTCTTTTTGTGGGGATAATCTGCTCGGCCTCCTGCATGCACAATTTCAGAGACTCTCCTGCCTTCCATGGCTCAGATGCATAGCTGGAAATACCTTTACCTGTTAGGACAAAATGTCAAGAGCGTCACTGAGCTGAAACACAGAAAAAAGAAAATTATTAGCTATCCTTCTTGGAAACTCACTCATCTGTACAATCTCAGGAACTTGGAAACAAAGGCTGGTGAAGACGTTATAGAGGTGTTTGCTGACTCACCTTTTAAGAAAGAGCTTATGGAGCTAAAATTGCTTTATCCTGGGCAAACATACAGCCAGGAGTGTCCTAATAGTTTCCGTCCAAAATATAACACAATTACATGGATTTACATGTATATATGTTTATTTTCTAATTAATAGCATTATTGGTGAGTAATAATTTTTTGTTGATTATTAGAGTTGAATGAAATAATATGAATGAATGGATACCAGTCTCACATCTGTATGATATGCTTCTATATTTAGCAGGAGCTTAGCTTAGCTTAATATAAAGACAGGAAGCTGTAGGGAAACGCCCAGTTTAGCTGTCTCTAAATGTCAGTGGGCACTTTGAAAGCTCACTGATAAACATGTAATAGCTCCTTCGTTTGTTCCACATAAAATCTGAAATCCAAAAATAACAGTCTGCAGTTCTGCAGGTGCCAGACGTGGCTTTTTTTTTGCCAGTGCAGTAACTTGCTGCAGACTTGTCATCACCATGAGACTGTCATGGTGTTAATAAGCTATTGTTTTTCATTTGTCTCTCATTGCTTTTGCAAAATGGCCACTTCTTGATTCTCCGGAACCAAAACAAAAACACAGATAAAGACAGACTGTGTGTGTCATGCAGATTTTCTTTTCAGATAACAGAGACTACAAGTACTAATCTGACGTGTGAACGGCCTCGATTAAGAATGCAGAGCAAAGTGTTTCTTTTCTGGCATATACGTCTATCTGAATGAGTAGATGTTGCTCATGCATCGCTATAGACACTATAGACTTGTCTGTACCAAGAAGGTCCTTCAGTCTTATATATTGTGTTCCTAGTTCCTAGCCTAATGTCCTTAGGCCTTTAAGATATGCATTTCAAGATAATCTCCTTCTCTTCTCTGCCTTTTTGTGCACCACTGCATGATTACATGTATAATTTTTATTTAGTCATAAGAGTTATTTGGCTTACTGAATACATATCAGCCCCAGTATTGATTACATACAACAAAGCACTAAGCTAAAGACACTAAGAAAATCGGTTGCTGGCTCTATATTTAGGGATACATTTTTCCTCCAGCATAACTCGCTATTTTAAGCTTTTACAAATCAGACAAGCCCCAAAGTCAAGTTCAGATGATCTTGATGCCATCCCACCCACATCAGCTGACACTCTTCTACACGTTTGGTTGGCAAATCTCATAGGGTGTGCCATTTAGGTTGCTAAAGAAGTAGAGTGTCTGGACCAAAATCCATATTCCATGTATTCCATATCATAATTGATTTATTATCAAATGTAGTGTGAAGGCTTTTTAATGAACCATCACATGTGTCAATAATGCTGATAAATAGCAAATGGCCCCACTAATACAATACTAATAATCCACCAAGTCTGAAGATGTAAATTTTGATGAGTTTTTAATAGATTTTGGCTGCAGACGCCCTGCAGTTCTCTTTCATAGAGGGTACGATTTAGAGTTAAAATGATTAGTTGGTTAACTGATTGTTCAAAGAAGAGAAAATGAATCATCACCTTGAACTTGAGAAAATTATGATTAGAAAAAGTATGCTTAATTTCAGCCTTAAAGCTATTAATTTTTCCTTTTAGAAAGCACTTTTGTTAAGCAAGAATATGTAATTAATTAAATGTTAACGAACTTATGAACCCCCCAAAGGTTTATGCATTAGCTTGTGAATATTAGAGCATTTGGGCAGCATATACTATACCTTTGACTTTGCAGGAGTGTTTCTGTTCAACTCTGCCAGTGTTGTTATCCTTCTCTGCCGGCCACTGATAAATATAAAGAGCTGTGTGGGAGGATCCAGCATCCAGCACGATCCCATACTGGACGTGGGACAGAAAAAAAAAAGGAATTCTGGTTAATAAGTTACATACAGAAATGTCACTGTTAACATCAGTGTAATGATTGTATAAACCGCAATGTTGCCAAAACTATCCTACTAGTGCATGTGAATTTGTAATAAGGAGGACAGTATTTAGGAAAACTGGGCCAGTTGTGAGACTCAAACCTGTGCTTGCATTTGTAATAGAAGGGGTGACTTAATATCTTTGTCAACATCCGCTGTCCATATTTGGTGGTGGATTTGTAAAGCCGGTTGTACAAGCTGAGCTCATATTGACAAGAAACCTTATTTGGCTTCTGAACTTTAGACTGAGATCCTGATGTAACACAGTCGGTTCCCACAAAGGGAACAGGCCACAACATTTCAGTACTTTACCTTGTACTTTTGGGGGACGGGTCTGTTCTGCAAAACTGCTACTGTCACCAGGGCAACAATCGCTATGACACCAATCACAGTGATGATGATGGTCACAGGCGTATGCCAGGGGTTCTTCTCTTTCATCTCTGAGAGCGGGGGCGGACAGACAGACAGACAGGAAGGAGAGGAGAGGCCGAAGGGTAAAAAGGGGGAGATGGGGACAGATTGTAAAATAGGTGTGTGTTAGCCAGTCTGGCTTCCAGATGTGACTGATGTCAGAGCATGATGTTTGGACGTTAGAGAGAGAGAGTGTGTGTTGGATGGAGCATTTAATTGTTTTGTTTTGTAACCAAGGGCTACAGATGGATTTTTGATTTGGAGTGTGTGAACTCTTGCCAAACTGTTCATTGATTTTTTAGGGGGTTTTGTTATTTCAGCCACAGCGCATTAGACAGGGTATTCCACTGAAGTACTTAGCTTGTGCTGAAATATCAACAAGATTGTTATTGTGGAAATATCTGAACTGTTTGTACAAAACATGAGGACAGTTGGCCATAATCAAAAAGATAATGTTTACTGTAGAAAGGTTGACCTATTAATTCAGTAGCTATAGTCACATGGCAGAGTGTAAGCCAACAAAGATAAAAAAATTTCAACATCCTGTTATAGTTATTATTTTAGCTTCAAATATATTACTTTTTTTGGTTCCCATTCCTAACAAAGTACTCATTGAGTTCTCACTGTTTCCCTAATGCGAAATGACATCCAGATACTGTAGTAATAGGTAATATGCACTTATATGTTAACAGTTTATAAAGGGACAAAAAAGGCTGTCTGTAGTCACAAAGCTACTGTGTGGAAAACTGATGAACAAGATACCAGTATGAAAAAAAGCACACGCACACACAAGAACACACACGGCTGTTTGATTATTACCAGGGTAAGTAAACTGGCAGACACTGTCTAGGTGCGCATGACATCTGGCAAAGTACAAACACATATTGTAGAAACTGCCCTAGCTGTAGAGTACAGGACAAAACTCTTTTTTCTGCTAAGCTGCACCCACAGGACCTGCAGCACTGATAGTTAACCTGATCTTGGTCTACCGTGGGAAAACACACACAAAAAAAACAAGACTGAAAATTAAAGCACATAACAGCCAGTGGCAAACAGTGAGTGAGAGCACTTACCTCTGTTGTGTACTTCGGACAGGAAAGGGGAAAGAGACAGATAGCGAAAGGGAGAAAAAGAGAGGGGGAGGGAGAGAGCGTGGAAGTAGAAGGGAAAGGAAAATATGGGCTGGACAGGGAGAGGAGAGAAGGGACATATGGCAGTAGCTGGGTGATAAGATGAGGAGAGGTTTTTCCGTCGTGGCTGGACAGAGGATTAGAATAGAGCTCTGTGTGTGTGTGTGTGTGTTTCTGTTGTAGCAGTTCTAAAGCACTCAGTTTCCTCCCCAAGCTGGGGCAGCAGAGCCAGTCACTATGGAGACACAACTAAAGCGTGTTTGTGCGTGTGTCGGCGCGCTCTCGTGTGCATGTGAACCCCTTAAAAGGGACTCTCTCTCTCTGTGAACTAATGCGAGTCACTCGGCCCAGCACTACTCTCTCTACCCTCTCTGTTAATTCTGTGGGATGTGTGTAGGGAGGGGAAGTGGGGACTCCCTTGTTTGACTGTTTTTTATTATTGGAGACTGTGATGTCATCTCAGTGACGGACCGGAATCCCCTGCTTTTCTTGAAGGCCGTGTGTGTGTGTCTGTGTGTGGGCTTGTATGTGTGTTAGAAGAATGGAGGTTGGGTGAAGAATTTGTGTTTGTGTGTGTGTGTGTGTGTGTATACCCCAAAACATGACTTGCCTGCAAATTTGTTGATCCATTCACACATGGAATTTATCATTTGTTTTCCTCTCTCGCGACACACATGCAGATACAAAATCAGAAACATTTAAACATCACTGTGAACTTGTCGCTCCCTAACATTCCTCCCTGGAGAGAGCTGTATGATTCAAGACTTCCCACAATAAAGCATTAAACACACACTCCTCTGTCACAAAGTATCCTGCAATTGTTTGACCACGTCATTCCCAAGAAAATAACCACAGTTAAAAACATTTCCTCTAGACCCAGCCATCACAGCAGACTAAACCTTTCTAACATTAATAAATAAAACTAATGTTAACTTCTCTAATGATTTAAAAACTACAACCCAGTATGAAAAATTAATTTCTCGTGTGGTCCTTAAATCGACACTTGTGCTCCCTAAATTGGCACTTGGTCATCAAAACTTTGAGGACCCCTGCTCTAGACATTTTTTTTTTTTTTCAAAGCGTCCATCTTCTTAGCACCACCAAAGGAAGGCCCAGTCTTGCTGTCATAGCCCTTTGCTGCTTGAATTACCTTGAATAGATTACACAAAATGTAATCCACCACAGTAAAGGTAACGATAAAAAAAATTAAACAACCACTAAATCGAAATTGTGCAATTTAAACACATGAAAGAGAAAGAGACATGTCCAAATGCAGGTCTTTAAAAGCTTGTAAGTTCCATGTATGTTCACTCTTGGCTCTGTACCTAATGTAACCCACCACTCTCTGACACAAGGACCCTCTTGAGCTACAGACCTGGAAAAATGCATTGTGTTAAAACAGTGATTAAACATGATTGTGACAGGGTGTACAGGGTGTACCCTGTCTCTTGCCCTATGACAGCTGTAATAGGCTCTATACCCCCCTGTGACCCTGAATTGAATAAGCGGAAGAGGACGGATGAATGAATGGGTATTGTTGGCTGTAGCTTTTGGTAACAACTTGATGGATGTTCCTCTCTGACAGTGGCTACATAGTAGAAGTTGAAATGGTGATAGTATGAGCAAGAGCTTTTTGGTTACTGTGCATCCTGTATTTAAAAGATGGACATAACCAGCACGATTTGTTTGTGGACTACTGCTTTTAAGGCAGTTTGCAATGAGCAAGGGGTGGATCTGATTGAGAACCAGAGAACATTTCAAGCTCATATAGTAGGACTTGTCTATCAAAAGTCACCCTCTAAAGCATACCCTGCTTTATTGTCTGTTTGACACTAATGGGACCACATTTACAAAATGTACATCATGCTGTAGTAAAGAAGAGTTACAGCTAGTGGTCAGGACTGTAAACTAATAAAGCAAATGTTTACTGAGCCAATAACTCAAGTGAGATCTATGGAATCACACATGCCTTTGCATCCAGAGGAGTCTTCCCTTTTGGCACTGGCTTTACTCTTCAGACCAAGAGGCAACGTCCATCTTTTTTGTTTGTGACAAACAAACAAAATATTTTTTGGATAATTCAGAGAAAATATTTTCTCTTAAAAAAGTCTGAGTCTCACAAACTTGATTCCTTTTACACTAATTGTTATTAAGTAGCTCAAAGAATGAATAAATGTAACTCGTTGCAACTTTTAAAATGTATTCTAACGTTAAAAAACGTTTAAAGTTGACTAAAATTATTTAATTTGCCTTGAAACTGTTTTTTTTTTTATTATTATTTTGTTTTATAGCACATGGGTAAATATTCAGATTCTGTTCATTTCGAAATGCCAAACCAAAGAATATAACAGTCAAGACAAAATATGACTGGCCGCATCTGTACTGAAGTTCCACATTAGTGAAGCTCATGAAAAGCTCATAATGTCAACCTTGATGGACGGCCAACCACTGACTCTGCATTCCTGTCTGAACTACATCATTCCAGCCCAGTATCTTGCTTCAGAGGAAGTATGGAGTTAATCAAACGTTTCCTTGAAGGAATGCAGCTGCAGTGATGCAAGAATGTTGACTTGCTGGCCAGAGGCGGAGCAAGCAACACCCTCAACCTCTGGGGGACCACTTTCGATCACAAGGCGATTGCGCAGGAAATATGTCTCCAAAAAATCATAGTCTGACTCGAACTGACTGGAATCACTCTCAGATTGGCGATGGTTTGCAAATAATTGCCGTCTAATTTATAAATGCAGACAGACTGCCAACGTGTTGCAGTAAATCTGAATCAGTCTGCGCCAATGAGTGCAACTCATCTACGACGCATCTCTTTGCAATAGGGGACTCGACTCAGCTGGTTGCCACCTGGTTGTATTCTGGTTATATTCTGATAAAAAAGCAAGGTTGCCAAGCACGCATGTAATTTTGCAGTTAAATTGGCATCCTGCAGCAACTACGCCGCCATTTGTGGAGGAATGTATGAATTTCAGTTTCAGATCTATGAGATTCTGGCTGGACTGTGAATGTAGTAAAGTATTAATGTAATTTCTGTTTAATGTGAACTTCTGTGTGTGTAGATGGCAACAATGGCAAACAGATTACATGCAGTTGCCAACTTGACTCCTTTCAGTTGCAAACTGGTTGCAGACTGACTCGGTCTTATTGCAATTTTATCGCCGTCTTGGTGCACCAAAGTTGCTTTGAAGATGGCACCTGACGAGTGGTCGCAGACCTGGTCCCCATCTTCGCAGCAACCATTTCAAAGGCAACGAGATCGCAGGTTCATTGCACACGGTCGCAATAATTTTGGTTGTGCTGCAGTCTCCAACTACTGTTTTCACTAGTGTGACTGTAGCATAAGATTAAAGATAAAAAAAACAGCAAAAAAACTTTGGCATCAATGAATGACTGCATTAATGACAGCTGACTCATACTTTATTATAGCACATACCAAAGTCTGTAAGGGAAGTGTAACCAAAGAGTTATAAAGATGACGTGGACAGACCTGAACCTCACCCTGTCTTACAGTTTGTGTCAAATCTGAGTATTCAGCAACTTGGAACAGTTTGTCCCTAGTCAAAGTCCTCCTTTAATTTCCTTTGAGATTAAAGTGGGGAAAGACTGTTACATTATGCGTAATCACCTACGAATGTCAGCAGCTGACTTAAAGGATACAAACACATGCTGAGACAGAAAGCAGGGCTTACCTGAGCAGAAAATTGGGCGAATGAGATCACAGAGCAGCTCTCTTGCAACATCAACAGGCTTTTAGTATAAACACAGGTTTGCACTTATGTACTTGTCAGGAATTTTATTGAAATCGGGCATTCCCAAATTACTACAACTACAAGGATAGTCTAATCTTTACTCTAAAACCAAACCTCAACTTCCAAACAGCCACATGAAGAAACAAAAATCCCCTCACCATACAAGACTGTCTGACGAACATCTCAGCCAAGACGTGCGCACACACACACACACACACACAGTCACCTGTTCTCAGGCATTCAGATTTGCCAAGCATTTTCCACATGCACACCACCAGTGTTTCCATTTCCGATCCCTATGTAAACATAATTGTAGTGTTAAGGTGAATGGTTCGGACTCTGAAATCGGTGGGAAAAAGATGCCACAGAGAAACAGCGGTGGAAAACATAACATCAAAACATCACACAGCTTATCTCAGTAAGTCATTTTTTAAGATTAAAGCAAATATTTAAGCACTTTTTTTTTTTAATCAAGCCTTCAATGTGCTTGAACTAACGTTTACCTTTCAGGAAAGGATAACAATACCATTAACCCGTGTTGCCTTACATGGACAGCATCTAGATCTTTTACCTGCAAAAACAATATTCAATAACTCTGACACATATAACAACATTAACAGCACAGATCCATCCACACACACATTCTTCTTGACTCATGGAGACCATTTACCCTAAATGTCCTTTTAAACATAAGACCTAAATTAAACTTAATACATAAGATCAGACAAAGATCTGACTTCATTTCACAAATGAAAATAAAAAAATAAATTAAAATAAAAACACGCACACAACTACTTCTTTATTGGCGGTATGTTAAAGGCCAGTCAGGTTTGTTTGTTTCGTTGAATGACATGACACAAAAAAGTCTCCACTCCTGCTGATGTGAACCTTTGGGCTCATAAAAAGCCTGAGATAACCACACAGAGAGGAAGAAAAAGTAAGATAGAGGTACATGTCGAGGGAGGTTGTTTTGAATCAGCAGATACTGAGAGGGCTGTTGCTTTACATTTAGTGATGAGTCAACGGGTGACGCAGCTGGGGATTGTCTGTGTGGTTTTATAATGACGGGAAGACGAGACAAAGACCTGCCTTCGAGGCAGGTCCTAAATTTGTTGTGCTCCTCTGGTGGTTAGATTTGAACTACTCACAAACTTGTGTGTGGACACATGCACGGCACCTAAACATGCACTGTCTGAATGTCTTAAATGGAGACTGTCAGCAGAACTTGCCAAACAGCCCAGTGAAAGTGTCTATATCCTTGATTTGACAAAAAATAGCACCACGGTGGAAAAGGTAGTTTTTTATTCAAACAATCCTGCATTAAAAGTCCAATTTAAAATGTCTGAATTCTGAATTATCATAACTAGACTGACATGTTTTTAGATCAGTTTAAGAAGAAAAGAGTTTAAAATGACCAAATTGAAGAAGGGAGGTCAGGAAGATGTATATAAAAATTGAGTGTTAGACAATTTAATACCTGAAATTTAAGATAACTACAGTGCTACTCGCATTGAATATCTACAGTGGAGCAAAAGCTGCAATATTTTGCCTTTGAAGTTTTGTGGAGGAAGCTTCTAAAATCTCCCGATGGAGAACTGCTGAACCAATAAACTAGTGCAGTACCACTAACTCCTACTGAGTTGCTTACATTCTCAAACTGTAGGCACAACCTAATCCTAATTTATTTTTCAATGAAAGGTTGAAAACAACAATAAGAAATGGAATAGTGGATAATGTTAAATATTTGTACGAGAGCTGAACTTATCACACAAATTCAGTGGAGTGCCTGTCCTCCTTATGAACAAAAATATTCCCACACGTCACAAACAGCTACGCCTCAGATCACAACATCCTTGAGTTATTATTTGGCTTTTTGCTTCTACATGTTGCGTCCTCATTTGTTATATATATTAAGAGAGAGACGACAACGCCCACAGCAAATCTATAAATACTTCTTAGACTTATTGTGAAACAGTATTGCTGCTTCCTGCAAAAAGGGAACATCTGGGCACATCATATGATTAGAAATGAGAGGAACCATCTCTGCTTGCCACAGGGAAGTGGTCTGTCCTTAGTGCTTAGTCCAGTCTGACCTTGCAGAACAACCCTGAGCTGGACTGGGCTACCCTGACTTTAA
>VUQI01002918.1:40074-61451 GCA_015106735.1 Paratilapia polleni | reverse complement strand
GTAACACCATCACAGAGTAGTACTTGGTGGTCTACAGTAGCATGGATGATGGACGAAAATAATGGTCAGGGGGCCTCTCTTTAATGTGTTCGGGAGAGGGAGTGATGTGACAAGCTTCATTCTGTCAGCTCTTACATTCCAGAGGTCTCAATTAGGAACAGGGACTCTGTGCTCCCACAGGCTGCCTGGTAAGACCACAGGGCACCCTGTAGGAGCACTTACTACACTTCAGACTGCCAAAATTAGAGAAAATGCATGCATTCCACCTTCCATACACTCTTCGACTCCTCTAATATATTATCTGCGACTCTTTCCCGTAAAATACCCATCATTGCTCACATGCAATCCTGTCTGTTTGACCTATTGTAAGTGTGAGAAACTCTTGAGATCCCAGTCCCTGAGTGGATTATGCATTCACACCAAAGAAGGTGTTTGTTCTCTGCAAAACAGGTAAATAAAGCATTGCCAACACTGATTGCTGTTCACTCCTGGGCCCAGCGGAAGGAAGGGAGACAGACAGGCAGGCCGTGTAAATGTAATGAAGGGAGATAATAATTCTTTTTTCTGTCAGCTGCTCTGTGCCATTAACATTTACTGCCAGCCCCTGCCATTCACTGCTTGGCACCCATGCACTCTGCCACACTGATAAGAATCACAATCACCAGCTATTCCACGCGCATATATTATAATGGCAGGCACCGTGATACCTCGCACTTAGGAAAACACTATTAGCATGCTGGTGGCATCGCTCCCATTCAGAGGTTCAAAGGGATCGGTTGGGGGGAAAAGCACGGATGGGACATGGCAGTTTGAGTCCTTGCATTCTGCCTGATAAAATTCTGGTGTCTTTATCTTAAAGACACGCTGTCACAAGCACACGAGGTTGAGAATATTCACACAAATTTTTATGCACAGACACACACCTGTACACACAACAGTATGAGGGACAGAGGAGTACAAGTACCGCACAGGTTTTCATATTGTTAAGAGAATGACTCCAAAAATGTACAAGTTTATCTGTATGCTAATAATGAGAGGAAAAGATCCAGATTTGTTTTGTGCATCAAGCAATTAAATCAAGACTTGTCTAATAGCTACATCTTCACTGAGCTGCCCACAGGTCCCAAGATGGACAGGCAAGGCAACATTGCAGGTGCATCTGATTATCTCTTTCTCAGTGCATGTGAAATAATGTTTCCCCCACCATACCATCTACTAATTAGGATCTAATTATCCAGCCTAGTGTAAACAATCTCGGCAGATGGCATTACGCACAGTATTAACTCTAATGACCAGGGGCCCTGTAGAATTCACATTTCAATGCGTTTGTTTATTTTATTTATTTATTCCGTTAGTCTTTGCCCTACTTTTTCAATTCAGGTAGGTCTGTTTTCAAACTTCTCATTCCCTGAGAAAAAACTAGCCGCCTCCTATTCCCAATGATGCTCTTACAGTATTTTTTCTTTTTTTTTTGCTCTTTGTTTCACTTACTGCCATTTATCTATTTTGCATTGCTTCTCTAGGTTTATTTTTGAACAATGTCAATTAGTTCCCACAAAGATCAAGTAAAAATGTGTACCTGTTTCCCCCACCTACTGACACCTGCCTTCTCTCTAGTGGATAGAAAAAAAAAAGAAAAGTCAGGAAGGTACGTGTATGTGATTTTGCGCACAAAGGCTCCCTTCTTCCTCCAAACTGTAGAAGCTGTCTGTCACACCTGGGAAATAATACTGTGATGTCAGTCACACTACACCAGTTGGAAAGTCTGGATCATCTCCCATTGTACAGAACCCAAAAGAGCTCTCCAAACCTCCTTTCCTTAAGACAAAAACAATTTTATATATCCTGTCCTTCGAAAGTAAGAAATTGCCTTGTGTCTGGCTTAGATTTCTAAGATGATACATTGATCTGTTGGTTGCAAGAATATGTTCACAGCTCGCTGCTGCAGTACATAAATCTTATTTGAGTGCCACAAAGTCGGGCAGGAATCCCAGCTTTATCTTCTACAATGCTATGACTATCCCTTGATATTTAAAGACATAACTTTCTTAAATCTAGCTACAGTTGTTCAGCTGTGGTTTCCCCTACTGCTCATCGGACAAGGCTGAGCTGACTAGAGACTTGATGCTGCAGAGGGCGTGTAATGGTGGTTGTGGGTGTGCAAGGTCTCATTAATTGATGCCGGGCCTTGTGCCTGTGCTCCTCTGCGTGCCGTGTTCTCTGCCAGGAGCTGGACTTGCTAATTAGGCTCCTGGATATCACAGACATGTCCCTCGGTACGCCATACAATATACTGCTAGTGACTCAGTAACAGTACTAAGCAGAATGAGAGAGCGGGACTAAAGGACAGAGGATACAGATTGAGGAGTGGTGCAAAGAGACATAAAAAGATGGAGAGACATCTTGGAAGAGAGCTCAGAAGGAAGGGACACGGAGAGTAAGAGTGTGTGAGAGATGACAACTGATGAGAGGCCTGGGAGAGAAAGTATGAAAATGACTGTACTGGGAGAGATCAAGACTGCTAAGAAAGAGAGACAGCCACAACATGCAGAAAGGAAACTGTTATTGTGGTGGGGAAAAGGGAAAAAAAGAAAAGAAACTTAAGATGGGAAGAGAAACAAAAGAGGAGGAAATCAAAAAGAGGAAGATAGTTTGAGACAGGCAGAGCATAGCAGAGAGGTAGAGGAAAGCACTCAGAGGAGCAGTGAGGCAAACAGGGAAGAATTCCAAACAGAAAGGGTGTGTGCGTTTGAGTATGTGTGTGACTGTGAATTTGTCCGCGCTGCCGGCTGGAGTGTGTGTCCAGATAATTCAATCTGCTGCCCATTGACTGGCCTCCCGCTCCGTCTTCACTCCTAATTAAATCTCCATTTGTTGGCTGGATGCTACTGCTTCTAATTGTGTTGCTCTAGCCTCCTGTAGACACACAGGCACACCTCAACACACACACACACACACACACACGGGCCCTGCAGCGGGTAGGATCCCAGACACGTCACCGCGGTACATTACACCTCAATTAATCACATCAATTACACATCAATTAACCCATGGCAATCCACTAAACACAGCTGGGATGCAGGCATTTCATCCGCAGCAACCTGAGGACTTTTTCTGCAACATCAAAGCAGGCGCAGCATCAAAAAGAAAGAAAAAAATTCAAAAATTCAGATCAACTTAACACGAAAATCCATATTCCCTCTTCATTTCCTCCTCCAAGCAGAGAGCATGATTGCATATGAGCTTTTAATAGCATGTCATGAATTCTATATTGCCACAGTATAAGCTCGCATACAGAGCATAGTTGTCCTGAATGGCGAACAAAAGAGGATAAGCAGGAGTGGGAGTGGACACCAACCTATCAAATACAACATACAGATGCTGAACCATGGGCCATTTCTCTAAATGAATGCAGGCGCTTATGAAATCTCTCCATTTCCTTTTCCTCTTTCAGGTCTGGCATACTTGCTCGACTTCTACTGTAATGGGTCACTTCACCTTGGTGCCTAGAATTGGAGGACACCCCCCAATCTCTTTTTTCATTGCTCTCCTCCCCACTGTCACTTTCCTCATCTCATCCTTTCTTTACATCAATTCTCAATCTATCTTTGTTTTTATCATTAAGCCCTGAATTTCTTTTTACCATCTGTTTCACCGTCAGTCTTCCTTCCTCCTCTCTGTCTTCTCCTGCTCAATCTATTTCTTAATTCTTCCTTTAGTGTCGGTCTGCTTTCTGACTCAACTAGGTGATAGAGTGTAAATCGACAAGGTACCTGCTGTCACGGTGACAGCAGGTCATGATCAACCTGACCGTCAGAACCAACAATGTTCTTGTGGGTGGGGTGGGGGGTATATATTTTAGGAGTTTGTGTGTGCTTTTATGTCTTTGCTGAAAGAGCTTCATGTCGTGGGCCAAGCATTCTTACCACAACTTGTAAAGCAACATATTAAGACAATCTATTAAACGTGTGTGTGAGTGGTCTTCTGTATGTGTGAATTCACAAGGGAAGAGTTTCATCAGCTTTTAAAATGCTTTTAACCCCTCTCCATCAACCCCTCAACCCACCCCCTTACACCATCCCATTACTAGGCCAAGGTCACACCCGTGACAGTTGCATAACCCCCATCAGAGGGTAACCATGACCCATTTCACATCTTAAGGTCTGATTCAAGAGCCTAAATGACAGCTCTAAATTTTCCTGGATGACATGATGCACCATGGGTGGACTGAAGGTGGTCATTGGAGCTGGGAAGCTATGTGCATATGTACAGTATGTGTGTGTGTCTAGAAGGAGAATGAAATAGATTCCAAAGTAGAGTGAGAAATGAAGAATAAGAACGGGCAACGAGAGACCTTCAGAAGAAATGGGCACCGTCATCCACTAATGCAGAATATTGGTGATGCATTTGAGCCAAGTGCCAGCTAGGATGTTGTTACATATGCTCAAACAAAGGTGGCTCAGGATTAAACAGAGGTCAGAAGAGCTCCCTGCTGCTGGCGTGGAGCTGGGGTAAGGAGGTTAGGCAAAAAATAAGCTAGAGAATGAATATAAGACAAAAGCTGAATGTGAACACCATTTGTGTGATTGCATGCCAGCATGGTGCGATGGGGAGCACAATGGCCTTTGGTTTATAAAGCTACCCCAGTGCCTGTGGTCTTTGTCTCACTGCCATTAAAATTCTGTGTATGCAGCAGGGGACCCGGCTGGAGCCATGCCACCATTCAACCTCAGCTGTCAGGTTAGAATAAGGTGTTTTTATATCGGTGGTGAATGGGCTGTGGTGGTGCAGACTGACTGTTAGGGGCAGCTGCTCTGCACAGCAGCCACATTAAAAACCCTCCTGGTCCTTCCATTTCCAGTTTTTGGTCATCCATAGACCTGCTGGCTTCAGCTAGCTTTTATCTCTGGTCATAGTGCTGCAGGAATTGGTTGGTCTATTAGGAATTTCCCCTAGCTTTCCATCTGGATTTGAAACCTGCAGGTGGCACTGTTGTGCACCTGCCAAACCCAACACTATCACTTCATGCTTCATTGGAAGGGAAGTGAAGAGAAGGGAACTTCTTTCTGGCTAATGCTCTTCTGTCTTTGGTAGAAAAAATGTCAGGCTTTCATTAAAGGTATCTCTAACTTGTTTTGTTCAGCCTCCCATCAACCATGACCAACATGATGCTGCCATTATTCCTCCCTGTTGGGATGTTATTAGGCAGGTACTGAGGAGTGCCTGGTTTCCTCAGAACATGACGTTAGGAACTGAGGCCAAACATATTGGTTTTATCTGACCAGAGAATCTTGTTTATCACATTCTGAGAGTCCTTCAGGTGCTCTTTTGCAAACTCACAGCTTGCTGTCATTAGATCCCAGAGTGTTTCACTGAGAAGAGACTTAATCTGTCTGGTCACTCTGCCATAATCCCAAATCAGTAGAATGTTGCAGTCTTGTTTCTCTGATCTTCACACAGGGCCTCTGGAGTGATCATGGGGTTCTTTGTCACCTCTCCTACCAGACTTCTCCTTACCTGTTTGCTCAGTTTAGCCTGGCCAAGCTCTAGGAAAAATCATGATTGTTTTAGGACTTCTGGAGGCCAGTGTGCTCCTGGAATCCTTCAGTGAAGCAGAGAGAATGAAGAGAAATAGGAGCCATCTGAGTTAAATTTCAAGTGTCATAGCAGTGTCCGAATAGGTTTCTGTTTAGAACTTTTCTTATAATAATTTGAAAACACTTTTAAATTTGTGTCACTTTGTCTTTATTGGGTATTTGTGATGTGGCTTTGTCTTTCTGGGGTATTTAATGCAGAGTGATGAGAGAGAAATAAAGGAATTTAAACAATTTTAGCATAAAGCTATAATGTAACAGGATAACAAAATGTGAAATCAATTAGAATCTGAACACTGTCTGAATGCAGTGCATATAAACTGGTGCATCTACAAGTCATTTTTACAGTAGAATTTGCTCCATGAGGTCAAGATGACCCTTGAGAGATCATGTGACCTATGACACCAGAGTGGAGGAAGATATAATACACAGTGACAGTGCGCCGAACTCCAGATCTTAAAACTGTATTGACAAATATGAAAACAAACAGAAATCTGGCACTCGCTGGTAAGTATTCTTTTTAATATTTATTGTTGGGCAAGATGAACCCGTTTGATTGAGATTGTGCTGACACATCACAGCCAAAGCACTTTGTCTTGCTAAACAATAATTATTAAGAAGAATACTTGTCAGTGAGTCCTGGTATTCTGTTTGTTACCACCATGAAGACACTAAGGAAGACACAACCTAATGCAGCTTTACTGTGCACACTCTGTATTAACAGAGCCTTGTACTACTGTAGGAGCATGCATGTCAAATTTCACATGCAAAAAAAAGACAGACATTCCTACCTTAACATATGCATGGACAGTGCATGTGTTCACATTTGAGTATTTTTCTGCCATGGCTGACACACACACAAAGAAAACAGAAACATACTTGAAAATGTAATACTGCCATTGACACCACACATGCAGTGCCTACCACTGACACAAATGTGAATCAGCAGCGTGTGTCCTCAGCTTTTCACTGTGAAGATCAGAAAGCACAGTGAGGGAGTGAAGAAACAGCATCAGGCAAGAGGTTCTCCACTGGAAACTCATAGATCCCAAAGGCTAGTGTGCAGAGGATCTGACCTTGTGTTCTGTCAGCATTACAAACTGTTGGTGGTCATAGGTCATGTAAGTTCTCAGAGTCTCAAAGAGAAGATCACTTCAGTTGGGTGCTGTGTGGATAGCAGTCTTTTCTCGGGGTACACAGCAGAAATTCTGCACACTTAGGTCATGAATAACTGACTTATCTACCTCTCATGCTGGCCTTGTGCCTGAAAATATACACTTTGCTCTAGATGTGAAATTGGCCACAAGTGCGACAGATAACCAGTGTTCCACGAGTCATTATTAGAGCTCATGTGAATGTGTCATACGAGGCAGGAAAAAAAAAAGAAAATGAATGCATGAATGGTGCTAAAACAGGTAACTGTGGTGGTGATTACAGGGCACTCAATTCACACAATTTCACATCAGTAAATTGGTATTATGTATTGCCCCAGACGATCGATGTGTGAGTTTAGGTTTTGCATGTGCAGGTCTCTAATGGTGGCTTGTTGATGGAGCTGTGCTGCTAAGTGCACATAACCACCAAAACCCCAAACCAGCTGGAAGTGGTTGGGTGTGTGTTTATTCAGCCATAAGTGTATGTTTTGGGATTTCGTGCGTGCATGTGTGTGTGTGTGTGTGTGTGTGTGTGTGTGTGTGTGTGTGTGTGTGTGTGTCAAGTACGAATGCATTTACCAGAGGATGGAATTATAGTAAAGCCACCACTCAGCAGCTAGTGTCTGGGGAAAAATAGGGATGGCTTCTCCATTTGAGCTCAGACAAAGATCAGTTTCAAGTGTCTGTTGGGTGTTTGTTTTTGAAAAGTTCATGCAAGGGTGGTAGAAAGAACAGATTACCCAGGTAGTTTTACCAAATCAATAAAAGCAAAAAAAAAAAAAGTGAGTTGTGGTCTTGTTGCATGATAGAAAGTGGAGTAAGCTGCAGCTAAGTATGTTGTGTGATGGTGTATATACTGTATACTTGTGCTTTGTTATATATTTTCGTGGCGTGTACACTGCATGCATGGGCGCCGACGTGAAACACAAAGGTGCACAGTCATTCTTTTATTTTCCTTTTCAATCAGGTTCAATTTGCTGTATCCCCTTCCTTGCCCAGCGAAGGCTGCCCTCACGTTCACCCAGTTCCGCCACACCATCCTCTGCATTTACCGCCATAAATCTTGGGTGTGAACTTGCATATGGGTGTGGAGAGCAAGGGTGGTTCCAGTAATCAGCCGTGAGAGAGTGAGTCAGCTGGTAGACATAGAGCCAGGCGTGCTTCAGGCCACGGCGGCATGCTGCAACTATTAATACAGACTTTAATTAGCCCGCCACAAACACTGGCACAATCAGCTCAGTGTCGCCCATGGCTCGTGAGGCAGACAGATCAATAGGTCTGATCATGCCTTTTTCATCAGCTCAAATGAAAGCACTTTGTCTCCAAGCTCAGCCCTGGACCTTGCATATCACCTTAAAGTCTTTCTGTGGCTGCACTGGGTGTGTGCGGTGTTGCGGATGGGGCCTGTATAATCTGGCTACATTAGGGAACTATAAAGATAAATGAAGGGAGGCACAGAGTATAACTCATCCTGTCAGAGAAAGGGTTTTAAGATGGGGAAACTTTGTGTTTTCTAAAGCAGCCCCTATCACCCTTACCCCCCATTGCTTCCTAATTTCTCACTCTCTCCACCTCTAACTTGCTTTTTTTCTGGTATTTTTCTCCATCTGCTTTCGGCCTATTTCTTCTTCTCTCTTCCTTCCATCTCGTTCTTCTTGCTTGTCTCCCTCCCCATCCTCTTTTACTGATGTAGAGGTATGGAAGTGTTCATTTACACTTCTTCTGCTGCACAAATTGCTCTTCTACCTCTTTGCCAGCACATTTCAATTTGAAATAAAGGAGTAAGCTGCTTTCGCAGTAACAGCTTATTCCATGTGCTTTTTGGCAAGCTTTTCTGTTGACCTTCAAGTTCCCAATCAGTGCAGAAGAAAAATGGAAATAGCTTGTTCTGAGTCCTCTTTTTCTGTGAATTGCTCAAATTGTGTTGTGAGTCTCCTAGCAGAGGTTACTGAATCACTGAATCACTGCCATTTTTACTACCCCCACTCACTGCTTCACTTCTTTCTAGCTTTCTTTTTACCCATCTTTTCCTTTGTGTTTTTATATGACTCAGTTTTTGTTCTTCTTCTTCTTTTCTTTCTTTTTCTAATAGATGATGTCCCACCATATTTTAAGATGGAGCCTCCTCAGACCCAGGTTCACCTGGAGGGAAATCGCCTAGTTCTTACTTGCATGGCTGAGGGCAGCTGGCCCCTGGAATTCAAATGGATCTACAATGGTACTGAGCTTACACGTTTCTCCTTGGAATACAGGTGAGGAATGCAACCTTGCTTGCCAGAGATTATTCTTCTTTCCCTTTTTTAACTCTAATTATCTTACTACATGAGGACATTTTAGAGGCATTTAATTGTAACTAATAGCACAATTGCTCATTTTTATTCATATTCCAGACTCATTTCTATGGATTTATTCAGGACTGATTTGGCTGCATATCTCCCTTGAAACATAACATCTTGTGTTCAAGGGATTGTCAAATTTATTCCGATTTGTATCTCACACTGTATTCAACATTCAGAGATGATATGAGCAGATAAATATTCTTTACTCTTCCCTCTTGTGGTTTGCTGAAACTATCACTGGTGTAATAAAATCAGACACTGCAAACATTTTATCAGCTTATACAGTGTAGATGGGCCACTTTGTTCTGTGAGCTGTAATATGCTGTTTTACTTATTTTGGAGTTCTTCTGGACACCTTATATTACATATTTCAGCCTCTAAACACAATGCTGAATTACTGGAACAGCGCAGAGTGTGGTAAAAAAAAAAAAAAAAGCTTCAGCCTGCACTAACAAGTCCTCTGTGTGTGTGTGTGTGTGTGTGCCCAGTTGTACATGTACAGTACGCATGTGTTGCATTATGCTTGCATGTGTGGTCAAAGGTGACAGATGCAGTCCACAGTGAAAGTCACTTTCAATCCAATTTTAGCACAGTTTCCTGGACTCCACTCACAGTCAGACTAGACCCCTAGACATGGACAGACACGCTGAGGTGGTAGTGTCTGATTGCTATCACTGAACCTCCCCTTCCCACCATCCAATCCCTGTCTATTATACCTAGCTTCTTTCACACATCCACTCTCCCCCCCTCATCTTTTTCTTCTCTCCCTGTCTTTCCTAAGCATTTGGCTGTGCTCTCACATGGCTTAGTCTCTGGGTCTGCCTTGCAGGCCAACCCTCTGCTTGTTATTCTTCACCAGCCCTGATCAAAGAGGAGAACTGGAATCCATTTAATCAGACCCCCCCCCGAATTGCAGTGCAGGGGGAACATGGCCGGGGTGGAGGCTACACTCCTAAGTGGCTGTAGCAAACCAGTTAAAGGGGAGTAAGCTCTTAAGTTATCTTGCTAGTATTTCACACACACCATTTAACATGAATGCACATGAGGGGAGACACAGAGCTGTGGATGCCCAGAACATGTGATTGGTGCTCACAGGATTTGATGGGTGCTTGTATGATTTAATTTATCCGACTGACGATGGAGGAATCGGGTTTTGTCAGTCCTGTCAGTCAGGACTTAAGCTAACTCTTCATTAAAATTTCATTCTTCTTTCTTTGGTTTACTATCTACTGTCCAGAATTACATCAGCAGCAAATAACAAATTCAAAGATGCTCTGTTATATTCTTTTTTAGAGCATTTATGTCTCATAGCAAAGAGGAATGTCATTAAAGCACTGTTTCAGGTGCCCAGTGAAACATGTCAATTAATTTAGCATCTTGAGTGTGGGTGATAATAGCCGCAAGATGACAAATGTTATTGTCTGTCATGCTGATGATGACTAATTGCAGTTGTGTTTTGTGTGCCCATTAGGTACCTGATCCCATCACTGGACCGATCGCACGCTGGCCATTACCGCTGCATTGTGAGAAACCGAGTTGGTGCTATAATGCAGTGCAGTACTGAAGTGCAGGTTGCCTGTAAGTGCAGGATTCTTTCCATGCATCCCCCATTCTGGCAGATTAAGGGCAAGACACTGTTTTTGTGAAAGGCTAGTCATGCACAGTATGTGGATGAGTCACTTTGATTTAAGGCGCTTAGCTTTTGAAAAAGCTACATAACATTAATGCTAATAATGACAATTGTTTATTTCCATCCTTTTTACTGGCATGCATTTCCACCATTTTCTCTTTTCTCAAAAAAGTATCTTTTTTGTGTCTTCCTCTTTTTTAACTCACTTTTAACATCTCCTAGATATGGGTGGTTTTGTGGAAGGTGAGAGGTCTCAAACGGTGTCCCAGGGCGAGGGTGCTCTAATCCGTGCACCACGTATACACAGTTTCCCCAGACCCCAGATTACCTGGTTCAGAGATGGGCGAAAGATTCCCTCCAGCAGCCGTATGTAAGTCTACGTTCACCCCAGCTTGATTTCTTTAGTTTAGGCAAAGCAGTTAGGCATGTTACTCGTGTGTTTCTGTGCCTGTCTCAGCAAGTTCTCTCATATATGAGCTGTTGGTGAATGCAGAGCTGTTGAAGTAGAATATCTTTCACTTCAGAGAACTCTAAGAAGTTCAATACTGCTCACAGATTTTTTCCAATCCCCCCACACACCATGAGTGAAGTTGAGCAGAATAGTTGATGAACGAATGTTGGCGCGGGCCTTGTGTTCATCATTGAATCGCCTCTCAGTGATAAAGCGGGTTATTATATTGGCCCTATTGACTTTGCAGGCAGAATGATTGAAGGGTAGAGATAGAGCAGGCAGCAGAGGAACCAATTAGACAAAATTGGACAAAAGGCCTCAATTGATGATACGTTTGACTGACAGCACTCACCCCTGGTTGGATTTCTGTCTGAAAGGGTGTATATGTGTGTGTGTGTGTGTGTATCTTGCACAGTGGGCACCAGTATATGTGAATGTGCCATATTCCAAGTGTGAGTCTATGTGTGGTAGGTTTTTATTTGTGTTTTTGTTTGCTGGAATCCTGTATGTTCAGATACCCAATTTTCCCGAAGAAAAACTGTGATGGTAATCACTTGAGATTAATATTTGTTATCCAGAAAAAAGATGTAGGCAGTCCATAATTGCACAAAAACCACATCCGTATCTTTTATTCAGCAGCCCGCTCTATCATGTCATACCTGACATGAAGATTTTTGCCCTGGGTTGCATGTTGTTGCTTGAAGAATAGATTGGTAAAAGTATTCTCTGAGTCTCGTGGTAAAAATTGTAGTAGAAGCACTGAGGGATATAGTAAGAAAAATATGTTCAACCAATCCCAGAGCTAGTTACCATGTTGTTTAGAGCTGGCTCTTATTAGAAGTGAAACAGTGAAACTTTGCACCGTGACAATGAGAGCCACTGACAGGACGCTACATTTACCGCTTGTTTGCTCGCTTTGTGTCAGGCCACATTGATATTCACAGGTGTGTGTGTATATCGATGTTTGTGCATTTGTTTAAGTGTCTGTTCAGTCTGTGAGAGCCTCAGCTCCTAATTGTCCAGGAGTGTGTCTGTTTATCCTGCACCGATCAGGTGGATGCCGGCAGATACGATGAGCCTAATCTGGCCCCATGCTTGGCGTCAGCTCTTATTTCCGCAAAACCATCAGCCTAACCAACATTCAGTCATACAAGAGGCTGCTGGGCTGCAGCAGTCACAGAAAGGATTGCAAAAGACTTTTAAAGCTGCACTTTTTGCACATTCATGTTTTTTTTTTCTTGTGTTTTCTGTAGATTGTCATAATTGCTCCAAATGCAATTACTGTGGAAGAAATCAATTTCAAGTGCAAAAACATCAGTCAAGTGGTTGCTGTATTTATTGCTAAGTAGAGCCCAACTGATATATTGGCTGGGCTGATATATCGGCCAATATTAGATATTTACCGATATATTGGTATCAGCATTTATAATGGTTGATAAATGAAAACTTTAAAAGTAAAGAAGAGATTGGAGAAACACCCTTCAACCATGTTATGAGTGTTGATGTTGTATAGTTTGCTCACCAGAGGGCACTCTGCAACTTCCCTGTTGGCTACACATGTTGGGAATGCCAACCAGCAGATTCAAGCAGAGTGTAAATGAATAATCCACAACCTGTTGTGACAATAAAACAAGATTATTTTTAAACTGCATTGTCATATTGTCTTAGTAAGGACTCATAAATAACTACACATAACGAATCTTAGGGAAATCTGTTTTTGTTTCATGTGTCTGAAAGAAACAAAATCAGATTTTTAAATCACCAGATATCGGTATCGGTCTTACAAATTCTATACTGGTGGGGCTCTACTGCTAAGCTTTACCTGCTTACCCTTTTAACATTTGTTATCTCTATCAATTGGGATGGGTTGCACAAAGATGTACTCTGACCATGACTCACACCTCACAAATATACCTCCAGTATGATGAAATCCAAGTGTATTAGTTGCACCAAGCTGTCATAGGACCAGTTAATTTCTCTTAAACTATTAAGTCAAATGGCCAACATAGCAAATAGCTAGCCAAGGAACTGCTTCCATGGACAAAACTCAGACTGGCCTACAGTATGTTTGTTAAAATGACAATGAACCCTTTAATGAAGTACTCCTATAACATTATAAAAAGCAGGACATATTCTGAGTTGTTTCCTAAATACACTGTGGTATATTGTAGGTGGAAGTGCTAATAAAATTGTCTTTGTGTGCCTCTTTTCAGATGTAATTTATGCGATATGTATGTGTATGTGTGTCAGTTTGCCCTTTGGATTTATTGACTGTGAGAAACAACTACTTACTGGTTTAATGATTTGAGTGTTTCTATGTGCTTGTTAATGTGTTTATGTGTGTGTATATGGTTTGGGGTTTGTTTGAGGACAAATTTTGCAATGTACAGCAGTTGACTGGAATGAAATGGACTGGGAATTTCTAGTCTTACTGACCACTCATCGCACCTTTTAATTGGAAGCCAAATTGGTGGCCTTAATTTGATTCAACTGCATTCTACCTAAAGGCAGTTTGTGTCTTTCTGAGGCTGGGGTTGGTTGTTGCAGGAATTGTTATTCACTAATGCAGTGTCCTTAAAACTAATTCGTGTTTTTATTTGCATGGATACTGACTCAGTGCCATCACCCTGGACAACACGCTCATCATCCTGTCCACTGTGGCCCCTGACGCAGGACGTTATTATGCCCAGGCAGTTAATGATAAGAATGGGGAGAACAAAACCAGTCAGCCCATCACTCTCACAGTAGAGAGTAAGTACTCACACATGCACACACGTGCACATGCATAAACAGGCATTTAGGAAACAGACTTCTTCGCCCACACAGTGAAAGGCAAAGCAGATTGTTTGTGTCATCAGTTGATTGTATTAACAGGTTGCTGCAGATGAAAATGTAGTTTTTAAAAAAAAAAATTCTTTCCTCTTGGCTCAATACTTGGATGCACATTTTTATTTAACACACAACAGGTTGTTCAGCCAAGCACAATAGAAACAGAGATAGCGCCCTCTACTGGCAGGCCCTTTCTTCATTCCCCCACCTCTCTGTCCAAAAGACATAATCATACCCCTTACCTGCACCACAATAGATGCCCTGTTGTTCTGCAAGGCCTCCTCCAACCTCTGGCTTCAACAGTGAATTACAGTCATATGTTGTGTTATAGTTGGAACTCTAGCAGCACCACTTTGAAAGGCTGGATGTCCAGGTCCATAAAGTAGACCTTCAGTTTAAATGCTCCTCACAAAAACTGGATTTATGAAAATGACGCTGAGCAAACACGGAATGATAAAACATACACACACCCACACAAACGCACAAATCATAATAGAAGGTCGGCCTCATTTAGAAAACGCATATGAGGACAACTTCAAATAAAGTTTGGCATTGGTGGCAGAAGCACGGTTACAAGTCAAATCATTATAGAGTTTAGTTGAACTTGATGTGTCCTTATCCTCCCACCTGCTGTCACTGTTTTGTATCTAAACAAAGTCACACAAATGCTCCCACCTCTTACTTCCATCTAAACAAAATCAGTCGTTCTCTGCGTACCTCGACCAGCTAATTATAGGAGTCGCTCAGTGTGTTTTTTCTAGCTATCTGGACAGTATTTCCACATTGTAATAGGAACTTTGACAAAAGTTATCACTGATTTTATAGCACTTATCTTGCTGGAATATAAACTATGATATAAAGAATTAAAACCTGTTTGCATGTGAGACTGCACACTTTTAAAAACAGCTTCCTTCTCACTCCAGCATCTGCTCATCATATCTTTAATGCAGCATTTGTAATTCAGTGCTCAACATGATACAGCAATCCTTGGGGATCAGATATCACTGGATATCACCCAGTCTGACCTTGCAGATAACACCGTTGTAGTTTGCATCTGAAAGCCAGTAGGGGTTTTTTTGTTGTTTTTTTCTTTTTACAACTAGATTTGTTCATTGTAGCAATTCTCTGGATAAAAGACAAAAAAATATGCAGCAGAGGGAGCACCACGTTCCTAAGGGAGCATACAAATGAGACAGAGTTGAGTGTAATAGTAAAATGCAAACTGGCATTGGATAAAGCTCCGTGCAGGCAGATATTCGGCCTTTTAATAGTCTTCAGATTGTGAAATGCTCTACAGTTGACTTGGGTTTACAGCTGTTTTTAGATACAGACAGATGTAAACAATATGGTAACTTTAGTGGTGAGAATTTGCTATGCAAGTCACCACGTCAGTTTTCACATTACACACTTGAGGTATCCTCAACTCTGGGAGTTTATGAACTGCAATACATTAATTACTGTCTGCTGAGGAACCAGTCATGTCTATTGGAAAATTAAATGAGTTCTTTGATAAGTCAAATTGAATCCCACTTTTTGCTGTGGTGTTGGCAAACATAGGCTGCATTTTCAGCCAAATATGTGGGCATTTCACTTAATTAAACAAAATTGTTCTATTTGTATGTTTACACAGATTTGTAAAACATTTCTTAAAACTCAAACAGAAATGAAAGTGTAATAGCCACTCTGTGTAAAGGGGAGTACTTCACACAACATGCCAATCATCACATTTTCAGCAGCTTCAACATGACTGTATCAAGAGTTCTAATTAATAAACCATTTATAAATTATGTGTGATCTTGGCGATTTTCAGCTCTAAGTCTTCTTTGTAGAAGATTAATATTAATGCTGTTTGAATGATTCTTTTCCATCAATTTCTTTCTTCTTTTTCTCATTCTCTCGTCACAGTTACTTCTCGACTGAAACCTATGCCAGTCAAACCTTACACAAAGTCTTGCTTGTTAATTAGGTGCAAAATTTACACAGATCTGCCAAATTCTGTAATCTCACATTTTAGCCAGTAACTGCAGAACCAAGTGACTTAGATTTTTACTCACAAAGCTCTTGGACTAAGGCAAATCATGGTACCACATTTAATTCTTTCATTTTCATTTGTTTTCTTAATCTTCTAAGGACTAAAAAACAGTTATTATACATGGATTGCTTGGTCTTCATTATACTGATTATTAATAATGTCAACAAGACTCTCAAGATGATACTTGCACCATATTGATGAAAGGATTTAATTAATAAATCTAAGCCTTCAGACAGCTGCAGTATCACAAAATGTATGTATTTACCAGTTAATCAGTAGGTAATTGCCTAGAAATAAGTATTTTTGAACAAGGATGTACAAATAAGTCAAAAGTTAACAGCTCATCTCCATCTCCGACCAAATTTCAGAAATGGGGAATTCAAAACACAACTTCTGATTTTTTTCTGTCTGTCAAACATCATAGAATTGATTTTTGCTTTCACTTAAATTGTTAAAATCTCTGTGCTGCAATGAAGAAAATCTGTGGGTATTTCCGGATGCTTTGGAGTTGGAGTTCAAATATTTTAATTTTGAAACGTTGAATCCATTTTGAAAAAAAAATGTCAGCAGTATGTTAATTTTATTGTATTTGTCTTTTCCTTCTATTTTGTGTTCTGGAAAGTGCACAACTTAATGTAATTAATGATCTATAGAACAGCCAAACGTCTGTGAGTGTTTGTATTAATTTGATTTGCATAAAAAAGAATTTACATAAAAAGAAGAAGATTAAAAAATACTTTGCATGTTCATTTGTTAAATATATCTATATATATTCTTTTTTAATTTTATTTTTAGCAATTTATTTTATGTATTTAACTGATGAGCTGGAGACTTGTATGCAGTAATCAATCAAACAGCAGTAATAACCCACAGGAGGTCTGCTCCAATTTTTAGACAGTGTTTGTAGAGGAAGCATTGCCATAACACTGTGGAGATTCCACAGGAATGACACAGGAAAGGTTGAGATTTACAACTAGGTGTTGCAAAAAAACAACAATAATAATAAAAACTTAATTAGAGACCTTATTAACCTGAGGTAGCCCTGAAAATGGACTCACATGGGCATCCAGAAACAAACATCAACACACCGCACACATGCAACACACTGTAAATGTCCAATCACTCAGACATATACAAGTTCACAGGCCCATACCCGTACTCCGGGGAGGTGGGGGGAAAATGAGATCAGATTCAGAGAGAGATCACTGATTGAGGGCAGTGAATCAATGGTTGGCTGGAGGCTCTGTGAAACCCGTGAGTGATGGTGCCGCATTTAATCGCCTTTTGTGTTTGTCTCAATTATGTTACATAATGGCTTCTTAACACCTGGGCTAACACCATGGTCAGGAAAATGCTGTGTGCACTAGAAAGAGGATCTAAAGTAAAGACAGGGGTGTTAATAGTTGGGTGATAGCATGCTGGCTACCTGCTCGTCATGGTGACAAATTGTCAGTCTCTGTGTAAGGATCTAGTCATGCTTAGCTGGCTATATCAGGCAGAGGCACAGGCTTAATCTGAGACTGGCATGCAATTTAAAGATTTCTTTCACTTTTGTGCATTTCTGTGTGTGTGATAGATGTGGGAGGACCTGCAGACCCCATTGCCCCCTCCATCATCGTCCCCCCAAAGAACACCAGTGTAACAGTCGGGAGAAACGAAGCTATCATGGAGTGTGTTGCCAATGCAAGGTAAATGTTCACAAAGACACATGTAGATACTGAGAAAAAGACTGCAAATACACATGGTCAGATATTCACACATTATCAAAACACCACCACCTTCTCTCACCCCCGCATCTGATATTTTGTGATTTAAATTAATTTTGAAATCTTTTGTTTGAACATAATAAAAAGTGTTTTGCACATCTCTCATTTTGTACCTCTCCTCCATTCTTCCCTTTGATTCAAGGCTTCACTCTGTTCTTCCAATCTTGCACAATCCCAGTTCTAAATTCTGACTATTATCTCCAATTCAAAGACTTAATCAGAATGACAGATGTATCCCATCGCTCCCCCATTGCTCTCTAACCTTGAAACAGAATAGAAATCTATATTAAAAACCACGCTCTTGGTCTCTTGCTCTCCCCCTCTTCTCCTTTTCATCTTTTTCTTTTTCAGGCCCCTTGTCAAAATGAGTATCACTTGGAGGAAAGATGGGGCAGTGGTCAATACAGGGATTCGAGATTTTGGCCGTAGATTGGTGATCAGCTTGCCTTCAGTTAGCGATAGTGGCTACTATGAGTGTGAGGCATCACTTCGCAGTAGCAGCATCCCCTCCATCACTGCTGGAGCCTACCTGCATGTTCTTGGTAAACAACCCTACAACATAGATTTTAACCCTGAAGAATGGTACAAAGCCACCTTTGCTGCATAAGGGTGATGATAAAATGCAGAGAGGATTTTTGGAGTTGTTTTTAAAGGCTATTATAATAAATAATTTACACGTTTTTCTTCATCAAAACAGAATATCCTCTGTTTGTAAAAGAGCCACCAAGTCACATCAGTGCAGAAATGGAGAAGGTAGTGGATATCCCCTGTCAGGCTCGAGGTTTGTGGTGCTTGCTTTTCCTCTGTGCTCCTGCATGTGTGAAAGACCAAAAAACATAAAAAAGAATAAAAAGGACTACAGGGTCACAGTGACCAGGGACAAAATAAATAAATAAATAAATCCTCTCCTCCCTCTGCAGGCACACCACAACCAGAGATAGTGTGGTATAAAGATGCAGTGCTCATCAGCCCGGTGAAGATCCCCAGGTACAGGGTGTTGGTAGGAGGCAGTCTACAGATCAACGGTCTTCTGCCAGATGACACAGGGATGTTTCAGTGCTTCGCTCGCAATCTAGCAGGAGAGATCCAGACAAACACCTACCTAGCTGTTACTAGTATGTCCCCTTGAAATTTTTTCAAAGTTATCCACGTCTGCTGCTTCATTCTGCTTGTCTTTCTGTATCTGCTCCCTCCTTCCTCTGTTCTCTTTTCTAATCCTCTTTGTCCCTCTCTCTGTCTTCCCTCCTACACCCATCTATCTATATATCTCTTTGCAATGACAGATTTGTCACCTTGGACGCTCGGGCAATTATTGCCTATTTCTGAATCAGAGAATGAGCAGGAGAAGCAGAGAGATGGAGGCGCCTTGTCAGATTCTCAGAGCTGTCCCTGAGAATGAGACCTGACAGCTGCCCCTTTTGTCAAGTCCATTAAGCTCTCAGCTGCTACCTGCTTTATTAGGGAGAAAGCTGTTTATGTCTCTCATTATCACCTCTGTTTTACCTGATTTTGCTTGAATGTATGCGTTTTTCTCTCTCTCTCGCTCTGTGTGTGTGTGTGATGTGGCTGACCCCTCCCCACCCAGGTATTGCTCCTAATATAACCGCTGGCCCCTCTGACAGTGCAGTGATTGACAGCATGTCAGTCATCCTACATTGTGAAACCTCAGGAGCCCCACGGCCAGCCATCACCTGGCAGAAAGGTGCGTGGGCTAACAGCATGAGGTATTGGGAAGGCTATTATGCTGCATTTTGACATGTCAGTTAGACAAGAGCTATAAAAAAAGATGCAGAATATATATTTTCTCCAAACAAGCTGTAGTTCTTTACTGTTGCTGTGTTACTTTCCCTTCTGTTTGTTTTCCCTGACATTTCTCCAATACTCTAATCTCTCTTTGTTCTTTCCCCACACCCCCTTTTTTTCCCCTGTCCTTTCTCCTGTGTCATCGATCACTTCCACCCTTCCCTGCAGGTGAACGTGTCTTGGCCAGTGGATCGGTCCAGCTGCCCAGGTTCACCCTGCTGGAATCGGGCAGTTTACTAATCAGCCCCTCCCACCTGTCAGATGCTGGAACCTACACCTGCATGGCCAGTAACTCGAGGGGCATTGATGAGGCTTCAGCTGACCTGTTGGTCTGGGGTAAGCATAACAGCAACTGGACGCACTCTGTAGAAACAGAACACAAACACAACACAAGACCAGATGACATGTAAACCAATAAACAAATGTGCTAATTGCACTTAATCTCTTTAAATCTGCATTTCTCCATTTTATACTTTGTCCAACACTTGTGTAACATGCTGAAAACTATGAGACCTAGACCTTTGGAAAACATGAAAAAATAAAGAGGAAAAAAATGTCTTCTTTTATTAAATCAATGATATGTTAAGTTGTAGAAGCAGTACGTACTTTTTTTTTCTTTTCCTGGGGGTCATTGTCAAGATATTCTGACTTACACATGAACTCATTTTCTGTGAATAAATTCACATTACCATTCTGAAACCTTGCAAAATACTTTACCGATTGAAAATAGAATATGATTTACTGTGTTTCAGAGAGACATTGAGTGAAAGATGAGGCCAATTCCTGTAATCTTTGTTCAGTTCACTGTTCAAACAGTCTCTGAATAACAGCCTCTGGGTATTTTCACAGCACGTACCCGCATCACTAAACCGCCACAAGACCAGAGCGTCATCAAAGGGACCAAGGCTATTATGACCTGTGGTGTAACCCATGATCCCAGTGTCACTGTGAGGTAATCTTGGAATATTCTCCCTATCCTTTTCAGTCACATACAGCTGAAATAGTCTTACTCCACATGCTTTTTATGTAAGCAAATCCTCTACAATTACATAGCAACTTTTAAAAAAGCAGTTTACATTCTCATTCTCACACACCAATGGCAGCAGAGCTGCTCACCTGCCATTTGAGCACCTTGGATTTTAGTGTCTTGCCCAAGGACACTTTGACACATGGAGTTGCTAGAGATCACATCAACAATGGAACTGTAGGCAACCTGTTCTACTACCTAAGCCAAGGCCATCCCATATTTTTTAATCACCCCCAGTCTTGTGAACAAGCTTGGGCATCAGTGTTGTACTTAATTAGTTTATGAAATCTGCAAGAGATCTCATAGTGTTTATCCACCCTTAGAAGACCTCCTATGGGAAGCATCTGAAACTCTTTGAGTCAGATTTAGGAATTAGTCCGTTGCCTTGTCTCACGCTTCAGACAGTCTTGAGCATGACAGAGTGTGTGTACAGGCATCTGTCTCAGAGGGAGTGAAATGATGTCTATGGAGCCCAGTGATTAGAGTGCCTGTCACCTGTGGGCCTACGACATTGATCAGATTGCGGGGTAAACAGATGAATATGTAAACAGAGTAATAACTTCAGACAGCACCTTTAATTAAACGCAACACAGGGGAGATTAGCTGGAGAGCCTGAATAGTCGCTATTAATCACAGGAGCTCCTAATATTTGCATGCCTGTGTGCTTGTGTATGTGTGTGTATGTGTGTGTGTGTGTGTGTGTGTGTGTGGGGGGGGGGGGGGGGGCGGGGGGGGGGGGGGGGGTCGGCGGG
>VUQI01002918.1:11684-22999 GCA_015106735.1 Paratilapia polleni | reverse complement strand
CAATAATCTAATCTTTGGAGGGCTTCCTTGTCATTTTTTTACCCACCATTCTTGTCTTCTCAGGAGCTCCAGGCCCTCCCGGAGAACCCTTTATTTCTCGATATGGCACTGCTCTCACACTGCATTGGACAAGTGGTGATCAAGGCCGTGCTCCCATCACACGATACGTCATCGAGGCCAGACCTTCTGGTGAGCCAGTTACATGCATGTGTTTTGAGTTTCAATCTGTCCAACGTACAACTTTGATTTTATTTACACATTTTTTAAATTTTGCTTTTAGATGAAGGATTGTGGGATATTCTCATCAAAGACATTCCCAAAGAAGTGACATCCTACACGCTTAATATGGACATGCTACGAGAAGGGGTCACCTATGACTTTAGAGTAATTGCCGTCAATGACTACGGCTATGGGTCACCCAGTGCCCCGTCTCCCTCCATATCAGGTTAGCTTGTTATAGTGCTGTGTTAAATATTGAATATTACTTTTATTTAGGTATTAATATCTATTATTTGCTTTCAGCCCAGAAAGTGTCTCCCTTCTATGAGGAGTGGTGGTTCTTGGTAGTCATTGCTCTTGTGGGACTCATCTTCATCCTCCTCCTTATTTTCATCCTCATCATCCGAGGCCAGAGTAAAAAATATACCAAAAAAGCAGACTCAGGTATGAAACACACTGCTAAACTCTGCTAACATCTCAGTCTCTCTCTCTTTTTGCAACCTAGGCTATCAAGTGGAATTTGTCTTCCTCTTGGACAGGTCTGCTGAGCACTGCATTTTAATGACTGCAGCATCTAAAGTCTGTCTTGTAAAATGGGAGTGTAAAGGCTCACACAATTAGACAAATGACCTCGATTTCCCTACATTGTTTGGCTGACAGGGGAAAGATGAGAGTAAATGTTACCAGTGAAACAGCTGAAATTGGCACATGAATAAATATTATTGTTCGTATTTTACTGCAGCAGGGATCAATACCGGAATAAATGGCTCGGCAGTGATTTAATGCTCAGGTCATTAGATAGACTGAGAGTAATTATTTAACAACAGCACAAGTTGCTCCTGCAGCACTGTATCAACAAGCCAGGTCAAGGTTATTTTCTTTAAATACTTATAGGAAGTTAATCACTGTTAGTAGACATATTGTTGGTATTATTGTTAATACATTATGGATGACAAGTAAAAGTCGAATTAGACAGAAAGGAGCAGTATTTTAGGGAGAAGTGAAGGTTAGGGCAAGCCTTCCTAATGCTACTACAGACTTTTTAGCTTAGCCAGTGTTCAGCATGGTGCCATGGTTACCAGGGTAAGTAATCAAGCCCCGATGAGACCAACACAGACAAGGTCTGTATGTATGTGAGCACACAAAGAGAGCTTCTTAGTCCCTCTCAACCCTTTTCCATTTTTCCTAGCTGCACACCTGGACTGTCCTACTGGAGGCTGTTGGTTTTACCTGTCTTGTAGTCAAAAAGCAGCATTTTGACTTTAGGGATTCTTTTTTGCAAATGTAAATTAAGGAGGAAACTATTAATATAATGACTGTGCAAATCTCTCTTTTTTGTGTGTCAAAAATTGTGTCAACTGAGTAGTATTAAAACAACCCAAAGGATTGAAATGTGTTCTAGATTTGATTGAAGATCACAAATCATTTATTTCATTCCACAACCCACACAGTGTCATCCTCATACCCCCGTCCAGGCAACCACTCCAACTGCACATCGCTGCCTCTGACGCACGGAGAGATGGTGCGCCTGGATGAGGGACGCTTCCCAGCCCTGGAGCTTAACAACCGACGCCTGTCTGTGAAGAACTCATTTTGCCGCAAAAACGGCATCTATACCCGGTCAGTCACCATCACTGTAAATATCTGTGTTACTCACTATGAGCTATGGCATTCAGCTGACCACTGCTTTTATATCTTGCAAGCAAAGATTCAATTTCTCAAACATATTATCTCACTTTTGTCCACGTTTCCTCTTCCAGTTCATTGTGTTTGTATAATATTTACAAGAATTAATATTTGGTGTTGTGTGTTCCCCTCTTCCCTTAACAACAGTATATCAGTTTTGAGAGAAAAAAAACTGAACCTTGAGGGCCCCAGCTGGTGATTTGAGCCTCTTTCCTCTCGTCTCATTGATATTCAGTGTTTGAGTGGAGCAAAAATATATATTAGGGGACAGCACAATACCCGCTAATTAGCATTCAAGAGCTCTTTGTCTGTTCGTCAAAGTTTTGGACAAAGAGGACTTATGTGGCAGAACCAACTATTTATTTTTGGCCTTGAGTCCAGAGTTTCTCTCGAGCACAGTGCTACGAGGGCTGTCACAACACAGAGCGCTGTCAGCAGGACTTTGGTAGACTGCCTCTTTGGTAATGATTATGTAAACATCACATAAATGGAATTTTGCAAATACTGTGGCGTGAGAAGCTTGTGTATAGACATAGGTCATACTAGAGGGATGGTCAGTTGGTTGTGTTGAGGGATGGTGGTTCAAGGCCTGCTTCTTGTCACAGGAATAAAAGAGATGTTGGTTTTTGCACATTAGTGTACACATTGTGTTGGAATGTGCTAAGGGTGCATTAAAGGGCAGAGGAATCTGTTATTTTCTCCTTGACCAAGGAGGCCAAGGGGATCAAAGAGCCTTGAGTAGCTCTGTCTCTTTGAAGAGCTCCAAACTGGTACCGTACTGTTTGTTAATGATCTTTAGACTGAGGAGGAAGAGTGGAAGGGCTCCCTGTGGGATATTTGAAAGGGTGAAGGAAAGAAGGATGAATTAGACAGATAAGGCAAGGGGATAAATACAGTGCTCCTAAATAATTCAAAGCTCAGAATCTGTTGCCCCTCCTCCCCTACGCTCACATGGCCCCATCCTTTTTATGTCTGGTTCAACCTTGTCTTAATGTAGATTTTTTTTTTTTCACAGTCCACCCCCTCACGTCATCCCCTTTAACCCAGAGGAGATATCCCTTTGTTGTGTCAACCTTTTCATGGCAGTTGTCATGTTGTGTCTTCTAAGCTTGTTCTTGGCATTCCCGGTGATTTAACGCCTGCATATATCTCAGCACATATTAACTTTTTTTTGCAGAAGTTGTCAAGGTTGTCTGCTTTATGCCTTAATATTACACTTGACATCACAGCATTTTATGCTTGTCTATTCTGCCCCCACATACATTTTCCATTTCAGATCATTTAAACATTTACTTTCCTCCAGTCCGTAGTTTCTGTAATTCTTTAGTCTTTTTTTTTTCTGAAACCAACTGAGCAAGCCTTTCTTTTAATGCATTACCCTGAGATGCATACTGAGCCCACTGATGTAGTGCAGTGATGCGAGGGTAGTGGTCTAGTTTTAGCTTTCAGACCATCCAATTCAGTCTCAACCGACCTTGAACACAGCAGCAATCATTACAGCAGAAGAAGAAGAATTGTCTGCACAGATGTTTCACTCTGCTTCACTTCATGGTCTTAATGACTGGAGCCAAAAGAAGCTAAGGAGTTCTTTTTAACTTGCATTCATACTGTATAAGAACTTCTTAATGTGCACGGAGCTCAAGTCCACGCTTAGTTACCCAGCTTTTCTGCAGGAATTCTGAATCTTTGATTGAGTCACTTTATGTATTAATTCAGCTCTAATCACCACAAAGAGTGCTTTCATGATCTTGTTCATGTACTTTTTCCATGTATCCTGTTCGTGAGGTGGGCTGAAGTCCATTGCCAAGCTTCCACTAATACTTTGCAAAGATTAGAAGGAAACAGCAAAAATATAAGATCTCCACCCTGCCTTATGTATTAGTGGCTTCCAGGAATGCACAAATAACCCATTCTGTGCTTGTCTGAACTGAGCCATCATTTTCATAATCAACGGGTCTGTGCTGGATCTATTCATGTTGTTCCCACTGAGCACCCTGTGGCTTGTGAAGCTTCATTTTTAGAACTATTTAGCAGGCTTCTGTTAGTTGTCTCTGTGGTGTCAGTCACAGGACTGAGACAGCTTTTTACTCGCCATAAAAGAGAGAGCTTTAGAAAATCAGTTTGGAAAATGCAATTATGATCAAAAGAAACTTCTTTTCCTTATATAACCATTAGCTCTTTATCTTTGTCTTGCTTTATATAACTCACACACATTCTTCACTCTCTGCTTTTCTCAATTTTTTTTTCAGGTCTCCTCCAAGACCAAGTCCCGGAAGTCTGCACTACTCAGATGAGGATGTCAGCACTAAGTATAATGACCTGATCCCAGCAGAAAGCAGCAGTCTGACTGAAAAACCCTCTGAGATATCTGACTCGCAGGTAAGCAGTGACCCTGGCTTACGGTCTATGCCCAACCCTGTGTCTGGAATAAGCAATGGGCTTAAATTAAAAAGTCAAATTCAACTGTTTAAATTTCTCAGGGTGACAAAGTCCTCAGGGCAAAGCTGTAACCTTTTTAAACTAAAAAAATTCTTCTCTGGTTCTTTCTTATACTTTTGTTACATTTGCCATCTATCCTCTTGATAAGCTCCAGCCTCTTTGTCATAGTCACTGCTTTGCTAGATGCAGAAACAAGACAGCTATCTAATTATGAAGCACCATTTGTAACGATAAATTAATGACATTCTGCAAGAAAATCTGCCTCAAGTGGATCACTTAAAAATTAAATATCCTCTGTTAGCATAGTGCAGTCATGGCTGACATTTCTTTTAATACTGATTTCTTTCATGGGAGGGAAATATACAGCCAATTCTCATGTCTCATGTGTGCTGAAATATCTTCACAACTAATTAATTTTCGTCAAACAGAAATTGTTAATCTTGGCTGCCAGGTCTCGGCTCATGATGTGATGATCTGAACAGCTCAGTGTGTGTAGAATAGTTTGGCCCATAGAGGAGATGGAAGGTTTGAAGTGATGAGGGACAGTAGATACAAATGGCAGAGAAGCTGATTGTAGCAGATTCTGAACATCTGTCTTCCCACACTTTTGCCGTGTCTCCCTGGCCAATTTGTCTGGTACCTGCACAGACAAAACATTGTTCATCCCAGGTTGAAAAAAAAAAGATCTCCCAGGAGACACAAACTGGTGTTATTCTTTTCCTCTGCGTAGCCTCCCACTGTTTACCTGACACTTGTGCAAATAAATCGTGCTTCAACATCTGTTGAGCTGTAGTGTCTCAATAGAGCAGTAGATGGGCAAGCGCTCATCAGGCACACAAATGTGCCAAATGTGTAATGTTTTCTGTGGGAGGCTTTTACTGTTTGTGCTTCTCAGCAAGTACACGTAGCAGAACAACAAGAGGATTCACTCAGACAAGCTTTTGCTACTTTGAAACTGATGGTTTTAGTGTTACAAGAAAAGCGGATTAATCCTGTAAACATTATCTTTCTCTAATTCTAGGACACATTTGTTTACGTGTATCATATTTGTGCTCCACAGAGCTATCGGTGAGCTCCTATATCTGAAAGATTCTCAATAGAAGTGATTATCTGCCCTATAGAATTGCACATGGATTCATAGATTTCCCATTGTCAGTAGATATGTCCTGCTGTGCTGTGACTCAGTAGATATTGTATGGTTTGTCAACATACTGCACAATTCTGGAAATAGAATTAGCCTTGATTTGAGAGCATGGAAATGTAGCTGTCGTTATTCTCTGTAGTAAGCATCTTAGCATATGTCTGTTTAGTAATCTTGCTGTCCTCGTTTTTTACTGCCAATGTGACTTTGAACTGTTTTCCCGATTGCCGAACAGGGCAGCGACAGTGAATATGAAATGGATCAGAGTCGGCAGAAGACCCACTCCTTTGTTAACCACTACATCAGCGACCCCACCTACTACAATTCCTGGCGGCGGCAGCAGAAGGGCGTCACTCGGCCACCGGCATATGGCTACTCCCAGCCCGAGCCCCTGGTGGAACAAGAGTCACGACAGCACCCGCCACCTGTGCCCCCCCTGCCCCCTCTGCCCCCTCTCCTACCCCAGAGCGCCCAATCACCACAGCCGCAGTGCCAGGGCCAGGGCACTCTCTTCAGGCCTAAGGGAAGCCGGACTCCCACCCCCTCCCTGCTGTCCTCCGAAACCCCCAGCCAGCACAGCACCCTGTACCGGCCCCCCAGCAGCCTCGGCTGTGCCGCTCAGGCACCTACCGCAGGTTTCTCCTCTTTTGTTTGACACACAGCTCTCCTTCCAATAACAACAGGACCCTGAGGACGAAACTTTGATTTTGTTGTTGTTGGTTTATTTGTATTTTGCTCCTTTTTTTTGTTTTGTTTTTTTGATCTTTTGTTCTGTCTTACCGACAGAGTTGTTGCTCAGTATTAAGCATTGCAGGCATCTTAAATAGTGCTTTCTCCTCTGTGAAGAGTGTATGTATGATTGTGTTGAACGCGTATGGTTGGTTAATCTGTGTAATGTGTATTTTATGAAAAGACAATCATTTGAAGGTTTTTGTGTTGCTTTAGCAAATTCATTTGAAAGATCAACGATGTAAACAAGGGAAACAGAACCAGAAGTTCTGGAAAAGAAATCCTTGTTTTAAAACCCCTGTATTATTGTTTAATATGAGAGCTTTATGGAAGACAACCACCTTAGAACCATATAGAGCATGGACCACTTGGCTTGCTGAGACTGGACAATGGAAAAACCAACTCTTATGGAGCAAGTGATGTTTGACAAAGGACAAACTGTTGGTGAGAAATTGACTCTGAGTTGGAGAGAGGCACTTGTGGTCACTGTGGCCCTCAGCTGCCTTTAGGTTTCTCACTCTGCCTAATCATTGTTGGAACTGCATTGTGTATTTACTATATGTACTTGTCTCATATTGTTTACCAGATATTTATATCAAGCAGCTTCAAGCTCAATATTTTCAGAGCATCACTAGTGACAATGTTATGAATCACATTAAAGCATTGTGGCACCTTTATAGTAGTCTGAGGATGTTGATTGTGTGCTCATGTCAGTAGATATAAAGCTAAGACGTTAATAATGTGCATTTGTTTGCTTTATTGTTATTCACGGAAATGGCTAAGAACAAAAAGCACAAATCCCAATGGTTCATTGGATACACTCTCTGGCCACTTCATTAGGTACACCTGTTCAACTGCTCATTAACACAAATATCTAATAAAACCAATCACATGGCAGCAACTCAGTGCATTTGGGCATGTAGACATGGTCAAGACGACCTGCTGAAGTATTAACCAAGCATCAGAAGGGGGAAAAAGATGATTTAAATGATTTTGAACATGGCATGGTTGTTGGTGCCAGACAAGCTCGTCTGAGTAGTTCAGAAACTGCTGATCTACTGACATTTTCCCACACAAGGTATGCAGAAGAGCATCTGAACCCACAAAACATTGAACCTTGAAGCCGATGGGCTACAGCAGCAGAAGACCACACCGGGTGCCCCTCCTGTCAGCTAAGAACAGGAAACTGAGGCTACAATTCACACAGACTCACCAAAATTGGGCAGTAGAAGACTGGAAAAACATTGCCTGGTCTGATGAGTTCTGTTGCAACATTCAGATGTTAGGGTGCTGGTGGTGTAATGGGGTGGCAAATATTTTTGTGGCACACTTTGGGCCCCTTAGTACCAAATGAGCATTGTCTAAAGGTCACAGCCTACCTGAGTATTGTTGCTCACCGTGTCCATCCCTTTATAACCACAGTGTACCCATCTTCTGATGCCTGCTTTCAGCTTCCATGTAACAAAGCTCAAATCATCTCAAACTGGTTTCTTGAATATAACAAAGAGTTCACTGTACTCAAATGGCCTCCACAGTCATCAGATCTCAATCCAATAGAGCACTTTTGGGATGTGGTGGAACGGGAGATTTGCATCATGGATGTGCAGCCGACAAATCTGCAGCAACTGTGTGATGCTGTCATGTCAACATGGACTGAAATCTCTGAGGAATGTTTCCAGCACCTTGTTGAATCTGCGCCACAAAGAATTAAGGCAGTTCTGAAGGCAAAAGGGGGTCCAACCCAGTACTAGCAAGATGTACATAAAGTGTCTGGTGAGTGTATATCCCTTAACAACCACATGAATCATTATGCTATTAATAGCTGTCAAAGAAAGAAAACAATAACTCACTTTGGATAGGATAAAAAGGCATGGGGAGTATCCATGTCCACTGAGTGCAATAGGGTTCCACCACATGTTGATTTCTTCAGCAGTGAAAGCTCTTATTTTAAAGAGTACTGCAAATTTTGGGGGTGTTTCTTCATGTACTAGAAAGTTAACGTGAAACTGGTCACTTACAAACAGTAACAAAAGATTTCATAATACAGGACATGTATAAGAAAACAGTATTGTATGAGAAATGCATCACATCTTTTGTTCATGTTACAAGGTAACATGGTGTTTATATAATTTCTGAATACATGGTTTATGCTAACAGGACTGTATACATATGCTATGATGAGATATTTTCTACAGCATTTTTTGCATAGATGGTTCTTTACAAAAGATGAATGGACATTGCTGTGCTGGAGTTGGACCTATAGTGTGTACACTAAAAAAGTCAGTCTTCGAGGTCTAAAAGTATAATCTGTCCAATTGTGAACATCTCTGTATACATCATAGAAAAAGCAGTATGGCCCTATTCGTGCTAGCTCTTAAAAATAAAGCATTTTATTTTGTAATGGCTTTTTCGTCATGAATCACATTTTCTAATATGCTGGAATACCACTGAAAATAATCACAGGTTTTATAATTCTAACTTAAAGAGAATTAGTAAAGAATTCATTATAAAGAAAACATAAACCATTTCAAAACCTGTAATAACCTATTTTACACAGACAGTCATAAGTAGACGTTTCCGTATGATCTGGAATGCAAAGTGACACCCAATCCTACAGTGCAGAAATGACCTAATTCTCAAACAAAACCATAATTGGGATGCAAAAGAGCATGAGTTACAATGAAGAATTTGAAGAAGAGCCTGATGTGGTGCAGGCATGCTGAAAATCTGGGGGATGGTGGGACAGGTGCCTGGGTAATCCCTTTATTTCAGGCCACAAAACATTGATCTTAACCAAGGAACAGAGGGATCAGGCTGAAAGGTTTAGGGAGAAGGTGAAAGAAACATCTTTATTGCCACAGACATATTATATATAAATATATAATTCTTCAGACTCGACTCGGCTCTTCTACTCCGTTCACTGTAAGGAGATCATAGACAAATCTTCTGCTCACACATTCAACCCAAAGAGAGACAGAAAGTGAGACACACACACACAGAGGGGGAGAGAGAGAGAGAGAGACAGAGAGCAAGAAAGAGAGATATCTACTTCAACAAATCTGTCACATATTTACATTTCAGTGAACTGTCTCCTCATGGGATCGACTTAAACTAAATTTGTCCTAATTCTGACTGTGTTTGTTGGTGTTCATAAGACCTTATTTGCAGCACAGCTAACTTATCTTGACTGGTGACTCTGAAATTGGGACAAAATTATGATGTATGTTACAGAGGGAACTGGAAGTTAAAGCTTTTTTAACTATTTTAGTGAACACAGAATTTTGTCAAAATGCAGAAACCCTCTGATTTATTTTATTTCACTCACAGACACAGCAGCATCATACAGTATATCACCACTATATGCATTGAGCGAAAGCCTCTTCTGGATCATAATGTTAATTTTATGAACACTGTCAAATCCATCACCTGATGGATTGTTTTCACCACATTTCTCTGCAAGGCAGTGTGCTGAAATGTTCATGTACCTGGTCAGTCAAGCAGAACTGCCTAGGCATTTGCCATGGCATTTATCCTTATACGTAGTAAACAGCTACCTTCACCTAAAACTATCTCCAAACACAGATAACAGATGGGTGACATGGTGAAATGGTCCTCTTGCATCTGGTAGGATCACAGCACAGCCATGCTATTCGGGTCTGCTAACACTATAAAGTTTAAAATTAATGTTTTGGCAGAGCAAAGGAGTCATTGTAGAAAGGCAAAAAGATGGTTTGTCCTGAATGTTAAATGAGAATAAATGAGAACAACTGAGAATATCTAAAGAATGGGGTAAAGTACGGGCTTAGACAACACTGGATAAAACATCATTTTCAACCAAAACACTGCACTGATTGTACCAGCAACATTGTGAGAGCTCATGCTATGGTGAGATGAGCAGCTCAATATTAAGCTTCAGTTTTTGTTATCCATTTAATAAGCAGAGAGCAGTTAAACTGATATTTCGGGGCATGGACACATCAAAAAAGTAACAGAAAAGTAGGACTCTGCAGTCATATTCTCATCATTAAAAGCCATGTTCTCTCATCAGCTGGTGGAACAGATCATTCTGGGAAAGTAGCCAAAGCCAGAAATAACTTTGAAATATTTGTGAAGGACACCTGCACATGCAGCTCAATACAGAACATTATGGTTTCAGAGAAGAGTGTGAAAAGACAGACTTGCATGACTAAATGCAAGTCTTGTGAAAGACAAAAGTGCATAGTCACTTCTCTAGGTAGAGTGACTTCTGTTCTTTGATAATTATCAACCATTCACAGATTCCTTTCTGTTGAGCTCAGGGTGAACCTTAGGGTGTACCTTGGCAGATGTCCACTTATTTGCATTACAAAAGATACTAATGAGGGGACACTGGTCGAGGTCAGCTTATCAACCGCAAGGTCAATACACAAGATCAATGCACAAGATCAAAGGGTTCATTCACCCAATAAATCTTTGCTGTTGACAGGCAGAGAAAAATATGTGGAAGTGTAATTATTCTGACTAAAATTCTTAGGTTGGAAGTGTAAAAGAAAGGAAGCCAGAATACAGCTCACCTTAAAGCAGTTTGGAAATGTCACGCATTTACCTTAATCCCTTTGGAGACTAAAAGTTTCCTGTATACATTTGTGAGTTTGGAAATCACAGTCTTTTTGCAGATTAATTTATTACTGTCTGCATGCTCATCTTAAAAATGCAATGTTGGGCACTACAAATAGGGTGTTATTTGTCCTACTTTGAAGGATGAACATGTATATTTTCTCCTCGTCATGAGGAATGCCATTTCAAATATCTAATAGTGGAAAGCGACTGAGCATTGCATAATACTTTATTAGAAAGAAAGCACAACAGTGCCTAAGGATAAAGGCTTATTGCTCTTTGCAATAGAATAACATCCTTTAAAGGATTAATATATTCTTGAACCCAGACAATATTCTGTTTAAAGGAAAACATTATCTTATAGTTTAATCATTAGGTATTTTAATATTGGTCAGCCTATAAATTTTTATTATTATACGGAATAATTTTCCAGGTTTCTTTTCTGTCATTGTGTCAGCCCAGCCTGAGTGGCCCCATGCTGGCACCCTGTGTCTTTAAGGACCCA
>VUQI01002918.1:0-11664 GCA_015106735.1 Paratilapia polleni | reverse complement strand
TACCGCAGCAGGCATTGTAGTGAGTTATTGCGCTTCAGAGTAGAAGCAGCGTTTGTAAGGATGCTGTGACAGCAGCTGTAATATTTCTCTAAAAAGCGCTACACTCACTGGTCTGACTGCGTTGCTTGGAGTAGAAAGAACTCATCTGAGCGCCTTACATCTCCTTCCGTTTGATGAATGCACCCCCATTGTTGGTCTGCTGGGGGCCTAAAAGTGGAGCAGCACCCGGCTTTTATGAATGGGGATGCTCGGTAAGCGTGTGTACTTTAACGTTTGTACTTGCACTTAACGTAAAATTGACCTTTTCAGGTGTGTGTGCATTTCAAGTATGCATTTTATCCGACATTTTATCCGCTGGTTCAGCTGAGCGCATGGTGCACGGGGCTGCTCATGCTTTTGGTCCGCTGGCCTACTATTGTTGTTCTCCTGCCTTTGACCCACCCAGAGTCAGCGTTTTATTGTAATATGAACGAACCTCACCGGTCAGTGGTAAACACAAGAGTGAATCAAGTGCTGTGAAATGATTACTTATTTGCTCTCCAGAGCTTTTCTTTGTGGAGAGATTTGTTGTCGAAAGACTCGAGCCATTTTGTCTTCAGCATCTCAGAAACAAGATGAATTCATCTTTTGCTTAACTTCTAACTTCACTACAAACGAAAACTCTCACAGGCCTCATTTTAGAACACATGGTAAACTTCAAAAATTGGTCAGAAATAGGCCAGAAACGTTTTTGACGGTTGTGCGTATTTGAGTAATGCGCCTGCACAAATGCACATTTTCTAAAAACGTTGTGAAATGCTTGTGAACCTATTCTAGAGGGAGTGGAATGTGATAGAAGGACGTGATTTGGCATATTTTTTTCAATGTTGGAGGTGGCTTTTACATGGTCAGATGACTGGGGGGGAGTCATACATTATACAATTTCCACCCCCACAATGCAGTGCACGTGGGTTCATATTGTCTAGGTCATCATACACTGCTGACTTGGTAGTTCAGTTTTCCTGGTAGGGGTGGCACCTGTGAGTTCATTGACTGGTAAAATAAGGTAATGGGCCTCCAGTCTGTGGGCTATCACTCCATCGCCACTGAACTGATAAGGACTCACAGCAGTTGTTTAAAGAGATGATGTTATCAGAGTTATGTGCTTGTGAGGAAGTTAGGGTGACTTTTCTTTGTTTTATGCAGGTTTCAATAGGAAATTTGACCTCCCTTATCCAAAATGTGCAAGGCCTTTTGTGAGATTGTGCTTGGACAGTGTAATGGATTCAGGTTGATTGCACAGCAAACAAGCAAGCATAGCCGCCAAGGTGTACATGTTATAGGCTTTCTTTAGCCTGTTTACTATTTCCCAGAAGTGCCTCTGAAATGCCTTTCAGACAAATTGACACATTTTTAACCAGCCTGCACAAGTTCTGCTCCCTCTGCTGAGTTCTGTTTCATAAATTACAAAGTTGGTGTCTAATTCAAGGAGATGGTTAGTGCCTGAAGGTGAAAGTTATCCTTCCTCTTTTTGGTGTTGGACACTATGCCAAGCACCCTGTTATTATGCACAGCACGGTGTAGACAGCATTTGCTGGCTCATGTCCCAGGAAGCACAACCTGCTAATAAGTTTGTTTACAAAAGCGAGCAAAATCGTTGACTTTTAATGTGGAGATTCCAAAATACTACTGTGGTAATGCTGGAGAGAAACTCAGTTATTTGTGGCTACTGATTAAATAGTCCTGCACCCATGTTTGAACATGGCTGCAGTTTGTGTGCTCATTTGAGGCAATGTGTGTGTCCTGTCGTCCAGCCCCTTCACATTCCAGGAAATACCAGTATAAACGTTTTTTGTTTTTTCTTCTTCCCTGGAATGCCTCTGAGGATGGTGTTAGGGAATATCTGAATTATTATGGAGAAAAGACTTGGATTTGAGCTTTCTTTCTCTCAGTACTTAAAATTTATGGACTGTATTTGGCTGGTTTGGGTTCTGACATATGGCAACAGTCATTAGCTCACTGCCACTTACCTTTTTATAATTTTGTCCCAACATCAATTCTAAGGGCTTCTCATATGACAGTGTGTGAATGCTGTTTGTTTGTGTGCCTTTTGTTTGGCTGCATTGTGTTCTGATCTTATCCTGCATGCTGCTTTGTGCCCCTCTGTGCTGGGGTTTGTTAGCTGGAGGAAAATGTTTATTCTGAACTGCTGTCCTGTTTCCTTGTTAGTGGATGCAAATATTGCATGGTGCTGATGTCATTGTAGCAGAAGACAATGACAAGGACTTGTAAGGTTTAACTCCAGACATGTTCAGAGACAGTTTAGTCATCATCGTATCAGAAACATTCTTACTCATTTTATTTGGTTTGTATTAATGCATAATTTGCATGATAAACCATGAATACACAAGCTTTTTTCTTGTACTTAAAAAAATCTTTAGCAAAACAAGCTGCTTCTTCGTCCCACTAGCCTGTGGTTTCTTTTGCTCTTCTGACCCTATAATTATGGCACTCCAGCACTTTCAAGTAAGATTCTCTGAATCCCATTATTTTTCTGATTTCCTTTCCATCGAGGAGCACAGATTTCCTCCCAAATGCTTCAAAATAAAACCTCACTCTTCTCCTGCAGTGCTTAAAACACCCACCACACAGACACCTGGGCCTGAGCCCAGAGCTGTCATCAGCTGTTGTGACTCAGCTACCTGGTGTGGTAAAGATCCGGTTGTAATCATTTTTCTAAAATAAAGTCACTGAGACCTGACGCTCTCTGTGCACTGATACAAATTAGATTTGGAGTCTACCGTTGAACACATGTCAGCAGTGGCCTATATCCCTTATTAAAAGTGAGCGTTGATGGAGATATAAACTGTGTTTGTTTGAATAGCCCATCTGTAATACAGTATGATGGAGCAAAGCCTTGTTTACATTATGAATGGTCAGGAAGGGCAGGCTGAGAAGATTTCCGGAGAGATGGGAGGATTTACTGCCTCATTTTCTCCCTGCCCTTCCTGTGGATGCACCCTCAAACATGTTTCTTCCTTAAACAGTTCCATAATGTGCAGCTATGTATGTCCAGTCTGTCCTTTTGGGAAGCTGCTGGCTAATTGCTGTTTTGAGGTTACTGGTTTCACTGATATATCTCAGTGGTAATTAGTCATATTTTTGCAACTGTGTGCATCTACATTTTAAGAATGCTCAAATTTCTTTGTGCATGGAGAAAGGGATGGTTATTAATGACCTAAGACTGGTTGTTGACTGTGCAGATCCAGCTGGAACAGAAATTGGGGGGGGGTTGGTAAGGTATTAGCTTAATGTTAAGTGGTTGTTTCTGGCATGCTCTCTTGTTGATATCGCCATTGTGAACCTGCTTTCTGCTCATTCCCTCTAATTATTCTGAGACACTAAATGCCAGAGTTGTGCCAATTTCTGTCCTCCCACCCTCCGTTTGTATTTAGATAGCACGCCCAGTACACAGATGACGCTGATGTCCAGCCATGCTGGCTCCATTTCCAGTAGCGCAATAGTAACTTTTTATTCTGATTAGAGATGATAGCAGAGCTGGGATGGATAACATTGTTTGTCTATAAAAAGGCATTGTAAGTCCATGAAAATGATGTTTATCAGTGTTGTTTAACCCGCAGAATACTTTTCATTCTTGAAGCGGAATGCAGCATTATTGTCTGCCATCCGCTGTTTGTGTCTGTAATAAAAGCTGTCAGTTTGATCACAGCAGAGGACGGAGGAAAAAGAGATGCAGTGTCATGTCTGGAGGCTGTGTTGGCTGTAAATGTAAAAGAGACAAGTCATCTCCTCTTGGATATCAGAGTTCAGCTGGTACACGTCGAGCCTGCCTGTTTTCAGCCACAAACCCTTTCAGTGGCTGTCGAGGTGTCACCTTCTGTCCCGCTCTTCATCACTTTTCCTTCTTCTAGCTTGATGGTTTTCTCTACTTGTAAATAGCTGGGACTTGAATAGTCATCTTATTGATGAATACAACAATTTCAAGTTTAAAGTATTGTTTCTTTAATGCAGGTAGCATTCTACACTAGCCACTTTTGCCTCTTATGTTGAGAAAGTACCTGCTAGTTTTGTGGTGAAATGGACAAATGTGACGTTTAAATGAGAATAAATAAAATAGATTTACAGGAAACCACATGTCAAATATCAGCTTCTGACTGGCACACGGTGACTGTCGTGCAAACAGACCTAAGCCACAAGTCTGAAGCCTAGCTACCAGGGCCCCCACATGTCAAATATGAACATTTGTGATAGAGAGTAACTCACTTCAGGTTGGTTTTAGTGATCATGGGATCACTAGTGGGCTTCATTTGCATGATCACTTTACCAGTGCAGTGCTATATTTTGAGCACTGCTGAGTTCTTGGTAGTTTGTTCTTGCAGCCTGAGCTGCTTAGCTCAAATATTCCCCTCACTGACTATCTAAGGATAGAAACAGATTTAGTACTCACCAACATGAATACCAATTCAAAAACCTGTAGGCACTTTTATTAGCAGGAAGGCTCTAAAAATCTGTTGTTCTTTGATCCCTACAGAACGGAGTGCCCCGCTGGGTGAGGTGTGACACTACCATAACATAACTCCTCACACCGGCTTGTGAGGTATTTGTGGGCACAGAAGAAATGGAAACGGGCATTTTATCTTCTCCTGCCTGTGTTATTTTCGGAGGAATTGAATTGTTGAAGCGATTATTGACGTTTCTACATTCATCTTTTTTTCTGGAGAATGGTCGTCTTAGGGGGTGTGACTTCCTTATTTGATTACATGTCCATTTAGGGCTGTCATTTTCGAAAGTTTCCTAGAGCGCATGGTCATGTCCTCAACTGTCTTGCTTTGTTCGGCCATCGCTGTGCAAAACCCCAAAATATTCCAATTAACATAATGTAAAACGGAGAAAAGCAGCATATTGTCAGATTGGATGAACTGAAACAAGTCTCGTCTTCTTTTTTACTTGTAAACAAAGTGTTTACTAACTAATTGATTTGCTATTTTAGCCCCACTTCTATCAAAGTGTGATCTTCATCTGTTATAATGTCTGGCATTTCCTCTTCACCCTCAGATTAAACAGATTTTAAATTTGCTTTGCTTTTTAGACCAGGGAGGATTTCTAAACTCGAAATGACTTTTTGCCTTTTTTGCTATATTGGAGCTGCATGGGGGAAATGGATGGTGGGGCACAAGGGCACCAAAGATACCCTCTAGGTCAACAACTCTGAATCCGAAAAAAAAAAAACAAGCAAATGGCACGTCCCTTTGATTGCACCAAATGGACCATTTAAGCAACAGCTAAATTTGGCTTTCGCATAAGAAGAAGGGCTTTATTTGTAAATTGTCATTAGGGCAGCATGTTTTCTCATTGCTGTATTTGTCTCAGAGGGCATCATCCATTTGATGTCTGTTGTCCCCCGTTTGTGTGATTGAGAGATAATGTGATTTCCACTGTTTGTCCTTTGGCTGCTCCTTTCTAAATGAGACATTCAGGCCCGCTAACTGAGTTGCATGGCAGATACCCATCTCCTAGAGGCCATTTGTCTGTGTAATTAGTAGAGGATGTGTGTGAGAGTCTGTGCTAGCCTATTACTGAACAACTGTGTACCTCTTGCTGGTGCTGCACCTAAACATGTGGGAATAAATTAGGGTTTTCACAAGCAATTACAAATTGCATGATAATATTTTTCAGGCAGAGCAGTCGTCTCCTTGTTTTTCAGTGCATGTGGCATCCCTCCCCCTAATGTCAGTTCACCCTCTGGTCATTCGATTTTCCATCCATGTCAGTGACTTCAAATGATGCCCACAGAGAGCCTGCACCACTGCTGCAGCAGCCCCCCTGTCTTCCAGAGAGGAGAATGCACACAGCACAAAGAAGGCGCATCAATACTTAGCTCTGGAAATGGACCATAAGTCATGTTTGAGAGCAAGTTTGTGTGTCTGTGAGTGATCTCTTGTGTTTTAGTATTGATTGGCCTAGTGTGAGAGTATTGACAAGAAGTGAGAAGTTATGTTTGCCTAAGCTTAGCTATAGAAACTTAATGGATGCAGGTTAATTATCTTAGTGAATTTTGAATCATAGGTTAAGCTTGCAGCTACTTTTTGCCACTTCCTCCAACATAAGCATTTGTCTATAGCTGTAAGAAATATACTGCAGTATTAATGAGGTTACTGTTTCATTTAGTGCTCTCTTTTTAACCCATTTAGTAGAAATAAAATGACACGTTTTCACTCTTTTTCCTCTGAGGGGCTAAGAGTTTGTTTTGTTTTTTTTCTCTCCAGAACATCTCCATAGCATAAATACATCTGGTGGGTATAATATCATTTACACAAAACTATATGAGGTGACCGGAGAAGTGGAGAAGCGCTGTTTAGAAACAGTCCCAGTTTAGTTGTGGTTATCACAGTGTGTGTGCATGCATATGCTGCTGCTTTTTACTTGGCAGTTGAAAAATGCCACATCAAGGCAGGTCAGTCAACCTGATAATCTATACATATCAGTTCAATGTGTGTGTTGGCGTTTCAGAAGCTTTGCTGGCAAACTGAAATGATGCAGATGTGCTTCATTTGCTCATCCTGCCTGTTCCTGTCCCACATTTTGTGTCTCCAGTGGGCTCTGTTGCAGTTAGATCATGAGTGTTGTGAAAGTTTGTTTATAAAGTCAACCCCCCCCCCCCCCCCCCCCCCCCCCCTCCCCCCCCTCCCCCCCCCCCCCCCCCCCCCTTCACCCCTGTTGCTGCGACCCAGTGGTTCCCACGCTAACTGCTGTCTTCTCAGGCCCTTTTCCACTTTTTCATTTATATCTGCCCCCACTCATGCATGCATACACTTCTGCAAATATGACAAAGCTATAAATATAGAACTGGTCTCAGGTTTGATGTAAATGTGGAACTGCAGAATTTTCTGGTATGATGTGGTTTAGATTAAGTTGACGAAGAGCAGTCTATCTGGAAGCAGTGTGTGGTAGTCTATAACAAGTTTCTGAATCCATATCCCTGCAATGGGCACCATAGAGCTTTTCAGCTTGATCCTGGCCTAGAGGGTGATATAGAGGAGTGGGAGGGAGGCTTTCACCATCTCCGCTTTTTTGATCCACTAGTCTTTTTTTTCTTTCTTTTTCTTTCTTTCTTTCTTTCTTTTTCCATGTTTATGCCACCCAGGAGCAACTAGTTAGAAACAAATGCTGTTATTTTGGCTGGGTGTGAATTATTTGGCCTTCGTTATTTCCCCGAAACAAATCAGAACAGGCAGCTACAATAATAAACACATTTCAACAAAAAAGTGACCTTGTTTATGTATCTTGTTGAAATCGTTTGGAGTTCATGGAAAGTTTTCTCATTGCATCTCAGCCTCTGGTTTAGATGGCTTGTTTTTGTTATCTACAGCCCTGGAATATTTCTGTATTTTAACAGCGAGAGGTGAATGAGTGAAAACGTGAAAACACACATCAGATTAAAAGGGTGCATCCTCTGACAGAAGGCCATACGTTGCATTTGCCGCCTGTAGCCTCCGACAGGAAACGCTGTTGCTTGCACGCAGGAGGGTGTTTCTATGGAAACCAAAGCAGGTGAGAGCATTAACAGGAAGATGAGAAGAGGCTCAGCTGGCAAAGACGGGAGGGGCGGAGACAGAAGAATGAGGTCAATGCACTAAAAAGCCTGCCACTTTAAACAGCTAAAATCACTTCTAGCATAAACAGCTGTGACTTAAATATGTTTTGAAAGCTTGCCTGTAAGAAATCAAAAGTCAAGGTTAAGTGCTCATCTTCCTGTGTTAGTGAGTAAATGAAGAAAAACACACTATGAGCAAGCCAGAGAGATGCACGCTTAAGGCGGCAAGGTAAGCCTTTTCTTCAGGCATGCTTATGTGCAACCACAGAGATTTTCCATCCACAAGTCAGTTGTGCATATGTTTTTGATGTCTTTGTGTAGAAACCGCTTGCACTTCACTTTGTAGGCCACCATGAGTGCTCTTTTCATGTGTATTTTATATTATGGGATGGATGGTTAATGAGACACCCTGCTCCTGCCCTCCAGTGCATCACCTGAGGAAGCAGCGGTGTCTGGCTGGCAGCCTGTGGCGGGGATTCCTCTGTCTGAGCTTTCAATAATGTAGAAACACATTTTCTGTCAGCTGTCACAAACCTCTGGGGGCTTAAACACTGTTGCCTAAGAAGAAGATAGATGGGGAATACTTTGTCATTTCTTTGCTACAATAATCCATCTCTATAGTTGGATGATAAGGTTTTGATCATGCAGTGAAGTTGTACTTTGCAAAAGAAAAAAAATCTCTGGCAGCCCTTAGCTATCACGCCTTGATTCATATTGGTCTGTGGTTGGTGTCTTGCTCTGTTATAATGCTGTTCAAATAAAATCCTGTGGTGTTCTACATCATTTGTTTTTCCAGTGTATTTTAGAGATCATCTCACAGAGATGTTTGAAGAGTTTTACTCATTATAGGGCTGCATAATTGATAGCTTCAGCTCTTGCAATCAGTGGAACATTTGGCATTCCTTCAAATGTTTTCTATTTTTCTTTTTTTCATAGAATTAATCAGCTGAATGTTAACTTTCTTGGCGACATAATGTGAAAACCATGCTTTAGATAGAGTATGGATTTCTCTTTTTTGCTCTTTTGTTTTGAAGTAGTTTGAATTGAAGTAGTGTTTTTTGTTTATGATTGTTTGACTGTCAAAGGAGTTAAATATGCAAAAAAAATTTGATGTAACTTATTATGTAACTTATTGTATTTTATGTTATTTTTTTAGGTTCCCTGGCTGACTGGAATTAAGGATCATCAATATTCATACCAAGATTTCAAACACAGACTCTCCCAAAGATTTGGGTGATCTTTTGGCAGCCTGACTACCTCTTTGTGCACAGTAAAACACCTCAGCCACCATGCCAATCTTAAAACAGCTAGTGCCATCCTCCTCCCAAACCAAGCGTCGCTCCCGTATGGACCTGACCAGGGAGATGATCAGTGCTCCTCTGGGTGACTTTCGCCATACCATGCATGTAGGCCGCAGCGGTGATGCTTTTGGTGACACCTCCTTTCTCAGCACACGCTCAGGGGAACCCCCTCCCGAGACCTCATCCTTTCCCCGCTCTCCTCGCCCTGGACTCCTGTCACGCACCTTTAGGAGCAGCAAACGCTCCCAGTCGGTGAACAGAGTGGACCAACAGAAAGATAACACCCTGGCGGTCCCTGGAGGATCACCCACCTATGTGAAAAATGCCATGTCCCTGCCCTTTCTCAATGATGAAGACAGAGGGGACAGTATGGTGGCAAAGAGTTTGTCTTCAAGTCCGCTGAAGCAGCACAGTGAGTTGGATGGCAGAGGTGCAGTTGCAGCTGCTCACGTTTTAGAGCTGGAAGAACGAAGCTTTGGTGAGCTGACTGAGCTGCCGGAGAGCTCTCTTCACTACGGAAGTGGAATGAAGCATGCAGAGTCAGTCATGTCATTCCACGTTGACCTGGGTCCCTCCATGCTGGGTGAAATCCTGGGTGTGATGGAGAAGGAGGAGGATGATCTTGGCTATGAGGAGGGCAAGAGCAGCGAGGGCCATGCCTCGCCACCGCTCAGCGCCCATGGTGAGGAAGAGGTTTACATAGAGAGGGGAAAAGATGAAGATACAGAGGAGCTGATGGAGGCAGATGAAGAAGCAGCAGAGCTGCTGCAGCAGGCCTCTATGCATCCAAAAAGCTCTATTGGTCTGAGGCCCGAGGATGGGGGGCCTTACACCCCAGAGTACACTCCTGAGATGCGCCCCAAACACCTGCAGCACCTAGACAGCTGCTCTATGTCCAGTTCTGGATCTGCTGCTCTGGATGAGAAACCTAACAGTCAGACCTATGCAGGAGATACAGACAGCGCCACCTTCAGTGCCCCACCAGAAGAGGAGAGCAACTTCTCCTCTTTTTTGGGGGATGAAGATGATGAGATTCATGTATGAGAGTCCAAAGTCTGCTTGGAAAAAAATGACCTAGCTCTGGAAGTGGTTTATGTGAAACTGGCAAGTCCTTTGACAGTGTGGATTTGCAATTAAATGGGAAGAAGACACTGTAGTCAGGAACTGTGCAAATGGGACTGTGATGAAAATGGAGGACTCCTACTTGATAGGGCTACAAAGAAAGTGTGACTGCTCCTTTAGGATGTGCCCAAACTCCATCTGTCAGAGAGCCTTACCCTCCATTCTGTTTTTCTGTCAATCTGTGTCTCCCCTTTGAACAGTGAGGGAACTGAGATGGAAGGGGAGACACTTTGTGAATATGGAACATTCCAGAAGTAAGCAGGGAGTAGTGGTTAGAAAGGAACTTTTTGAAGGAAAAACACTTTCCACAAGCAAAACTCAGTTCACCCTCTCTCCCCTCTCTCCTCTCACTTGACGTGTCACATGTGCTTTTTTCATTTGGTTCGCCTCTTTTCTTCGCTCTGGCTGTGGGACTTCGTGAGGCCTGAGCTGAACAGAAGGCCTCTGTCACAACAGGATCACTGGTGGGTGTCTTGTCACAATAAAGGGAGCTGTGGTTGTCACTGGTGTGTGAGGCCCTGTACCGAGCCTCTTTCATCTGAAAATATTATAGTAGTACCATAGATCTAACAGATTTTTCTCCCTCGGTCTAACTTGCGTATCTCGGGGTCCTTGTGACACTGCTCAAAGGCTGCCATTTCCTGCTGTAAAGCTGGACCCGAAAGCCCATACCAAAATTGTCTCTTTTTCTGTGATTCACTGATAGCGATATCGACTTAGACTCAGTAAATTAGAGAAATCAGGGCAGTAAACCTAATGGAGATGCGCTGGGCTGAACTAAGGACAAAGTAAGGTGTTACTACAGGAAACCAGAGGTGTGAGGAGTAGTTAGGTACACTGTGTTAGGTGTCTTTTACATCTTTTTCAATGAACAGAATCATTTATTTTCTGATGATTTCCATTAAGAGACACAGACTGACTTTCTTCCTTTTACTTATATCAAGTTCGAGTTGAAACTGAATAGTGTTTGTTAACCACTTCCTTCCTTTTTTTTTTTTTTTTTTTTTATTTTTTTATCTGCCTTTTTGATGCTGAAATAATATCATTTTTCATCTTAGCTTTCAATTTGCAAATGGGGGCCCTTTAATAGAACAAAATGGAAAGTTTTTTTAAGCTGCCTTTGTTTGCTTGTTTGGGACTAATATTAAAGGGGAAATGCAATCATTTTTCGCACCCCCTTTATGAGTACACCTATGTATGTGGAAAGCCTTTAGAGCAGCACAACCCTGGTAAATGGCTCATATCACTTGAGTGAGCATCGGTTTGGTCACTTGCTCGTCATCTCTGCTAGGCTGCATAGGACTGAATCTCCAACAAGAAATGTCAACAGTCAAGTTGCATTGTGGGTGATGTAGGTGATAAGATTCTGCAGCATCGATCTTAACGTGTTTTTCCAGCAGCATTTTAGGATTGCATTGCTAGATGGGTTTAGTATTCTTTGGCGAAACGGTGCAATCCAGTTGCAAAATAACATAATTTAGCCTAAATTATAGGCATAATTTTTTATTATTATTTTTTGGTTAGTGTGTCCATGCTTTGCTGCAGAACAAGTAACGAATCACAGCGAAGAGCAGACTGAGTCTTTACCTTTCAGCACTTCAGTAAAAAAAAAAAAAAAAAAAAAAAAAAAAAAAAACAATTACCTTC
>VUQI01002917.1:24867-35007 GCA_015106735.1 Paratilapia polleni | reverse complement strand
TAAAAATCCTAATAAAATCCTCCAATAGAATAACAAGATTTATATGGAAGAATATGCTTAATGTAAATTGTAAATAATTTGAAGCTGCAACAGTTTTTTTTTTTTGTTTGTTTTTGTTTGTTTGTTTTTTTGTGGTTAATTGCGGCCAGCAGAAACTAGCTTAAACACAACATTTAGCTAGTAAAAATATACTCCTGTGTCGGTTAGAGTGACAAGACCGTGCAAGCAGAAAATCTGTGGCCTGGAAAACCAAAACAAACAGCTGAAAGCGTTGGCTGGCTCATCACCTCTACCCCTAAAGAAAAGAAGCCAAAGAAGTGTATAACTTTTTAAAATGTTACTTTTAATTATAGGAAAAGCACAGGTGCTGCTAATTACATTAATGACGGCTGTGTTGTGTTTAAGTGCCACAGCAAGACATGGCTGTGAGCCAGCATGCACATTATTAGCCTTCAGAACTCTGAAACTGAAGCAGCTGAAAAGAATTAAGCCATCATCATTATTATTATTATTATCATTATTTTTTATTTTTTTTAATTTCCATGTATGCTTTCCTTAGAGTCACGTGACATTCAAAGCCTTATAACTGAACTGTATCGTGCAGGACACCTGCGTCTGGGCACTGATATTTGCTTAGTGATTTGGCAAAAATCTTTAATGTTGAATCTGTCTTTACCTTTTGGTTAAAAAAAAACAAAAAAAAAACCATCTGATTTTAATACTTAATTATGGGGGTTGTAATACCAAAAATCATAGTTCTGAGGCTTTCATATTCCACTTTAAAATACACCAAGACACACTTAAGTTCTTACTTGCAGTCAAAGATGACTAATTTTATGGATTTGAACAAATACAGTGTCAGATAAAAAATAGTAATGTTTCTGCTCATGGGATAAGCTGTCTAAATGTTGGCTCAACTACACCTGATAACAAACTGTCACTTCATGACTTTTAGCCAAAGGCAAAGTCATAGGATTAACTAGAGAGTGGGATCCCAGCAGCATTGTTTGTCATCATTGCCCTTTGAGTCTCATTGGTTCATAAGTTTATTGCTTAAAGCCTTATATTGTGTAACATGGTGGCTTTTTTAGACGAAATCAATGAATAATTTTGTTGGTTTAATATTACAGACTTCAGAGTTCTTCAAGCTAAGCTGTACAAGTGGGAAATTGGTTTTGGAAATGTTTTTTTTTCTTCGTATTTATGTAAATGTCAGATTTCTCCTATTTAAAGTTTTGACCTTTTTCTGAGAAGTAATATCCAAAGAAAATGCTGTTTTTATATCCTGCACAATAGCTTTATTACAGACCTCTTGCATGCCATATGCAGAAAACATCTGCACGTGTGAACTGACTTCATCCTTTTATTTCTTTCTTTGTTTTTAAGTAGCAGTCAGCTGATTCCATGGGGTTTAGCGTCAGAGAAGGACACAGAAACGAAACTGAAAACTTGACACAGCTTTTGTTTGAGATGTTAACAGCTAAATTCTACATGCTCTCCAATTTCTCTGAAAGCTTCAGGGTGTGATACCGTAATTGTGAAGGTATCAGGTGTTAGCGCGAATCCAGAGGAAAGGTCAGATAGTGAATTAATAAAAACACGCCACAGTCACTCTTGGCTTTAATAATGTCACTGTCTTAATTAACTCACCTATCAGATGTCAGGCAGAAAATCCGTCTCCACTCAGAAAAATATCTGTGAAACAGTTTAACAAGGTTAAATCAAAGTGGAGGAAGAGTTTACAGAATGTGTGTGTGTGCGCACATGTCTGCCTAGGGCTGTAGGCTTTTATTACACTGACAAGCTGTGTGTGAAAGTGTTAACGGAGGAGCGTTTAACGCCTTGCCAACTGATGCTCCATCACAGATCAACAGCAACTGTACTCTCTCACGCCTGCGGAATCATTGATGCCTTTTGGATAAACCCCATGGTTCCTGTACAACATTCAGATCCAGTCCTCAACATTACCTATTGATGTTTTGAAGTTCCCATCCACAGCCACACACACATATGCAGACTACTTAAATGCAACTCAATACCCCTGACTTGCAGGTTTGACTTACCCCTTCACTTCTTGTTCCCATCAAGCTTGGCACGAGGCCGCAGGGTATCTTGCACTGTACCGCACGTCTTTTGGTAGGGAGAATACAGAATGTTCCATAAATATAACGCTACTTCTTGTTTAATATGACACCCAGAAACTTTAGAGACACATAGAAAGAGAAGTCAGAGTGTCTTCAATTTCCATGCGAAATTTCATGTTCAGATTGTTATCCATCACAGTGCCAACAGGGAGCCATCTGAGCAGTGCCACATTTTTTCAGCAGCATGAGACAATGAAGCATACAGCCAGAGACACAAAGAACTATAATGTGTGACAAGAAGAACAAGGGTCCCTCAATATCAAACCCTCATTATTTAAGAAGCAAAAATTACAGTGGAAGTTCAGGAAAGGGGGTTTCTTTTTAAAAAGAGGTTATCAGTCAGATGTGATGTTAATTCAGTTTGAGTGACCCTGGCTAGGCAGCATTAGAGACTGTAAATAAAAGATGGTCAGAGCCATTATCATCACTCTATGATTTGTGAAGTTCTGTTTTGAAGCCTCTGTTTAGCATTTTGTCGGTGGCAATTTTTTTTTTTGTGCCATAAATTATCGTATTTGAATGAGAGTGTGCAGCGCTATGTTAGCAGGTAATGCTAGCAGGTTTTGTCTGTAATGAGCGCGCTATGATAATTAGTACTAAGAAACATAGAAATGAAATACTGATTCACACACCTAAATTAAAGCACAGACCTATATCTGTCAAATAATTGACTTAAAAATAATTTAAAAATGCACCAACGCCACAACAAAGTTGAGAGGTCGTCTTCAGTGTATAAAGCTGGTGTTTGGACCGCATTTGGAACTTTGTATTTGAACTTTTTCCCCTCTTTTTTCCCACTGGCTGATTTGTTTTACTGTCTCTCGCTTTTTGCTAGGGCTGGTTAGGTTCAGGCACTGAAAACTGACTGGTTATGGTTAGGAAAAAAATTGTGGTTTTGTTTAAAATATGCCTCTTCAAAACAGTAACCCTGCACGCTGAAAAGTGATGAGTTGGGAATGACTGATGCCATAACCCAGTGTGTCACATGCCGCTGCCAAATGACACTTTATGTGTAACTGAGACATGTCAGCGGCTTCGACACAACTGTAGAATTTGATGCCCTGAGAATGAGATATGGCTGGACAGCCAGTGACTACAGCCACATGTGTGGGTAACCACCAAGGGGCAAACTGCAGAGCTAAATAATGGAGCCGACACTGAAGCGGCAAAAATGGCAGTTCCTCTAGGTGCCACTTGACTCTGGCTCCAAAAGGCACAGACACACATTAAAATTCCCAACTTTACAGCATTTAAAATCATATTTAAAGCCTGGCACAAAAATGGTTTTGGCCTCTATGGATTGTTTCCCCTTTCATAACAACTCTGAGTGGGGTAAAAAAAAAATTTATAACTCATCCACCTGAATAATTGAGTTAGGGGTGTGGCGTGATTGACAGGTGTCCTAATCAGCGTCTGTTAGGCCTCATACACTACTGGAAGTAACTAGACTTGACATCTTCACTGTGTGTGTGCTGTTGGTGCCTTTTGGAGCATTTTTAATGGATTATATTATGACTTAGTATGTGGTACAGACTATCCAAGAAGTTCGTGCTCCAGTTAAGGGGAGTGAAAGTCTTGTATTTTACTAGTCCATTACTTAGCGCTAATTAGCCGATATGTGTGTCTCTTTATTGCACCAATACAGTTTATGAATGCAGCTTGATGACCAAGCATGCTTGTGTTAGGTGATAAATTACCACTCCTCCCTTTCATCCATATGAGGTAACTTCTGGCTTTGAAAAAACAACATGGCAGCAGCCAAAATGCTAACTTTGAAGCTTCAAAATGCCAAAACATGAGTCCAAAACCAAAGAACAACATCACAGTCAGTTAAAGAGGCCGTGCCCCTAATCGTGCAAACTTTAAGCCTTAATACAATTGAATTTCCCTCTGTAGAGTCTTTTTACAGTTGCAAAACCATTTTTTGTACCAGGCTGTGAACATGTTTGTTTCTTTTGTAAAGTTGGGCATCTAAACATGAATGTCCATGTAGACTGACTCAACAAACAAGAGCAACCTAAACCCTACCTCAAAGCCTATCGCACACTATTTCACACCTTTTCAAGGACACATTTATTTCCCTTTGAAAACCACAGCATAGCGGTGCAGTCTGTTTTCAGACTGAGCACGGCCTTGTTATCAAAGTCTGATTCAAACCAGAGATCAGAGCACAAAGAACAACAACAACAAAACAAATACTGAAATCTCCCAATTTAAATTAGTTGTTCAGACTGTCAGAAAATGATATGCTTACAGACTCCATCACGAAAAAGCTGCCAGTGAAAGCATGCTTTGAGGGCGTTTCAGTTCTGTAAACTGTTTTGGCTCATAGCTACCTTTGTGAAAGGGATGAAAACATTTAAATACACCCAAGCTATTTTTGTTGTTTATTTTTAATATAATAGCACAGAGAAACGTGAAGAGAAAGAGAAAGAAAACATCCTTGGTCATGATGAGCTTCGTAAGGAACAGAAACATGATCATCCAAAGCTGGATTGATAAGTCACTCTATTGTTGTTCACTAACCCATCCACGTAGCACAGTCTGCCTGAGAGTAATTTAGAGCCAAGGGCAGTCACAGCTGAATTCTCATTGTGATATGCTGAAATACAAAATGGGTGCAAAAAGAGCTTATCAGGAGTCTGGTCATATTTGTCGGTTAAAGAACACAGAAAAGTTAGTCTAGTTTAAACTGACATGAAATGTGAGTTTTTGGTCAGTACATTATTATTATTATTACTGAAAAATGATTTTGGAATTTTGGTTTGATTGGTTTGAACTTAAATCAGCGATTCCTCTGATAACACTGAAAGTCCTTTTCACTCAGAATTGGAATTGTCTCATGGTTACAGAGCATTTTTGGAGGAGGTAATCTGACCCTCTCTATCAAGTCTTCTCTTGTGATTCATCTTTAATCACATGTAGCCCGCAGCAGAAATTATTAGGCATTTTTAATTATTCATTTTAATATTCTAAATGTGTTTTTCCTTACCCAGATAACATTTGCTGTTTCAAAGCTGGCCCTCTCTAGAGAAGTAACTTACCAGCAAATGCAGGATACATGTAAGAGTGCAGGTCTGTCCTCAGTAAACATAAAGATGATTTACTGTATGGTAGTGTCTAGCTTTGATAAGATTAGATTCTTTACCACCTCTATTATGTGTATGCTCATAGCAATTGTGTTATCTCCCAACAGAAATGCGTTGACATTGGTACACTCTGTACCAATTTCATAGTTCATGCAGAGTACACAAGATATATATTATCTTTGCTACTTTTGCTGGGGTTAGTATACAACTAATTAATCTAACATTTGACAGCTCTGTCTTTTAAAATAGAAGGAAATAATGCAGGATTTGTGCTGATATGTGAAGTTGGAGCACTATTTATCACTGTTGTTCACAGTTTGAAGTTAGAAATTGAGGAAATGCTATCAGTCTTCTCATCTAAATCTCTCCAAGAAAGTGTGTTTTCTTTGAATATCAAATTCTTCTCTTCCACAAAGAGAAAGCTAAATGTTTGTTTTCCGAGATATTCTTCAAGCAGTCTCACCACCGTACACAATTTGCTTTATTTTATTTATTTATTTATTTATTTATTTTCCCCCAGCTGCGAACAGCTCTTCTGCTGCATTGTGGGATAATAATGTCCATCAACAGTGCACTCGAATACAAGTGAATTTAGTATGCACACTGTTATCTTTGAGTATGCTTAATTTCAGCACTTTTCCAGCATGAACGCTCTGCATACTGAATATTACTTACAATTAGTATGTAGCATATAAAGGGGATGCAGCATATGTCTTGATTGTAACTCCTGTATTTCAGCACCATGGACAGAGCTGTTTCTGGAGTTTCTGTTGGGTAAAATCCTGCTCTACATTCCTCTGCAGGGAGCACAGGTTAACAGCAGAACAGTGCCCCTAGAGCAGGTGAGGATTAAGTAAAAAATGCTCAAGGACACTTAAGGAAAGTAAATGCTTCCTGTCACTGGGGTTTGAGCTTAAGCCCACTGGTTGAAAGATGGGAAAGACGTGCTGATGACTTCATTGGATCGAGCAGAAACAGGAAGAAACTGGGGTGTGGAATTACAATGTTTGTTGTAGATTTAAATCAACAGCATTGCCAGAACATGCTTAAAACGTTTCTCCAGGAAACCTCAAGGACAGCACCCCTCTGACCAGTAATACCATTAATATTTTTTATCTTCAGTGTACTCTCATGTAATTACCATTCTCCCTAAGGGCAAAAACCTCCCTACTTGGCACTACCCTTCTGTGCTTCTCTTGCCTTGATTCAAACGCACACAGTCGCGCACATACACAAATAAAGACCCCTTTTAACAGCTGGGATGCTGCCAGCCTGTGTTTGTGTTGCTGCTGATAATGTGCCACCAATATATTTGTCACCCCCCCACCCCCCACCCCCCCCAACACAACCCCTTTTACTATTCCAAGGGGAAATAGCTATGCCAGCATATACACAGGCTACCCATGGGTACCACGCACACACATGTGGCGTATCACATGTACTGGCAACCTTGTACACATGCAGGTACACCAAGAACTATGCCCTGTGAATGCTTAAATATAAATCATGAGAAATGCACACAACCCATTGGGCACACACTCTCAGGCACCTGTTGAGAAGCAAAGAAAAGAAAAAAAAAACAGAGAAAAGAGTAAATATATCTCGTGCCGCTGCAATACGTTGGTCACGCTCTATCTCCTGCTTGTGCATACCAGCCTAATTTCACATTCAAATTTTACATTCATGTCTAATTAGGAATAGCTCTTTCTCTCTACTCATTATCAGTGTTTGACCTTTTGCTTGGGCTGTTTGAGAAGCTGAGCAGTAGTCAATGGGTGGTCAGTGATAATAGCTTGTCATTTAGCTCAACACATGCTGATTAAATAAGATAGACCCATGCGTGTATACCAGGCTGTTGTTCCCAAATGGGCTCAGCTAATGCGGGGCGCCTCCTGTAAACATAAAGATGCTTGGACAACAATATAGTTTCAACAAGCTGCACAAGAACAAGAAGGAAAGATCAAACAGTCCCTGTGCTTACTGGGACTTTTTCCCCCCTTTCAAATTTTACCCACTCTCCCTTATGCAGTGTCTCATTGGCATGAATTAATAATACCACTTCAAACAGATGCAAATTCATTGTACTGTGTCCTCTCCTGCTTTGACAAATGCTAAGGTATGTAGGCAGACTCCATCTGAATCTGTTGCTGTGATGAATTCTCTTGAGAATGGGGTGTCTATGCCAAAACTAGACTCCTGTGGCCTTTTGCACCTCTAAGTTTTATAGACATAGTATTCATACAATGTATATTGATCCCTGAGACACTGCAAAACAAGCACTGTGCAATGTGTTCTTGCATTAAAATACAAGAGCATCATTTAAGTGTATCTTAATTTAGCATATAAAAACAAGCTGCACACAAATATATGAACACAGACAGAGACATGCACAACACTCACACAAATGTTGGCAGGAAAGTAGGCTCGGTATGTCTTTCATAAGCTGTATCTGTGTGTGGGCTGCTGTGGCATGCATAAAATATTATTTTCTCAACAACTCGAGGTTGTGGAGGAGTTAGTTCAGGAAGGGGTGGGAGGGAAGGCCAGGGGATATACAGTATTTGGGCAGCTGACAGCTGCGTGCGCGTACGTCTGTGTGGGAGTCTTGGAAACGGGAGTGGGAGTCACTGGCGTTTGAAATGCAATGAGGTGCTTTTGAAAGGAGCGCCTGTCACAGGTAAGCAGGGTAGCGAGTGCAAGAAGTGTACAGTGATAAAAGGAGAAGAGGAGAAGTGCCCATGCTTTAGGGTGGCATTCGGTATCTGAGGGCTTTTTGCACAGTCTGAGGAAAGCACTCAACACCACACACACTTAAATACAAAAGCCGCTGAAACATACATATACACTTTGATCCTTTTGGGAACAATCCTCAGATTTTAGGGGACCAAAGTAAAAAGCATTTTTTTTTTTTAGCCTTGGTTTTGGGACCAAAGAGTGTGTGTTGAAGCTTTGTTTAAGCCCAGAACAAAGACTTGATTCCATTGCTCAAGGTGATTGAGAGATGCTCTTGATGTTCTCTTCGCTTTCATGCATACTGTAAGGATAAAGATATGCCTTATAAATCAATAATTCCTGTATCACGTGCTCGGAGCCTGTCTTTGGTGCAGTGATGTCCTCCCCTGTATCATTCTGCGTCCTCTGTAGTGCAATCTCCTCCCGCTCTTCACTAGCTATTGAATGTCAGAGCAATGCTGCTTAAAAATATAGCTTTCTTTTAAATCCTGCTCAGTTTATACATGTGGATTTGAAGTGGAATTTATTAATGTCATGCCCTTTCAGGGATATGACTAATTATGAGAGAAAGGCTTGAAGGAGAATGTGTCACAGAGGTGAGGTTATAGAGCTGCTTCATCTGTCAACACTTTGAAACTGGTTCACCGTGCTCACACATTAGGGCTCTTACTGTTGTTGATTAATCAATAGGTACCTCTCCATGCTCACTTCTTTTCTTCCCCTTTCCTTTTCTAGATGGGAAACAGATGACAGGCTTAGAAAAGGACAGCCTTTGAAGGTGCTGTCAAAATGTGTGTGTTTTTCGGGACAGATTATACCGCCCCTTTTTTCTTTCTTTCTTTCTAAAGTGCTAAAGTACTATCTGAAAAGTAAAAAAGTAATAATTGAAGATGAAAATACTGGATCCTTGCCTGTAGGTTGAAGGCTGTGGAGGTGTTAATTTGGTTGTGAATGCTTGGAGGAAATGTAAAATGAAATCTGCGAGAATTTATGGTTGTGAAGCGTATGCATCGGGAAAGGTCACAGCTCTGTCATTTAAAAAAAGATTTCAATAAATGGTTGGCTCTGTCTCCGGTGAGATACTCGAGCTGTATATGGCTGACTGGGTGATGCTGGAGCACTGGTGGAGAACAGAGGGAGAGAGGGATGGAGCACATCCCTAACACCCTTCCGGAGAAAGAATACCCTAGTTAACTCTTAACGTCCCACGAGATCAGGCATCCACTGTAAGGGCAGAATAATACTGTATCCCTACTGCAGCTGGTGAGCACTGTTGACAGCACTGATCCAAGATCCCTTATTAGAGAATGAGAGAAAACCCTTCAGCAACATCACTCTGGAGAGGGATGGTGCTAGGCAGGGGAATTGAGAAAGAAATGGGGAAAATAAAGTAGAAAAATAAGAGAAATGGCAAAAGACGGAAAGAATATTTTTAGAAGACAACATAGGAAGAGGCAACAGACAAAGGAGAGAATGAAGAAGATAATCAGCAAAGGGAATTACAAACTATCGAGACAGTAATTGTTAGTCTAGTTACAGTGTGCAGCGGCTGTCTTTGGTTCGGTAGTGGAAGGATTGATTGCTGGCCAATTGAACACAGCCTACAAGGAGCAAAGAGTTCCGAGAAGTAGAAACTGTGTTGCCTTTGCAGTTTGCATGTATGAGACTAAGTAATGCTCAAGGAAACTGCCTCCAGCTGTGAAGTGAAGTAGTGCAGGGATACTTAGAATCCAATATCACTGCTAAGGCTTGAAGTAGCATTAAGGCAAGGCTGCATTATAGATCTAGCTCTTGTTTCATGACAGCAGTAATATACCCTGACCGTGCAGGATTTAATAGATGTGTCATACGGAATAAGCATGCTTATAATCAAGGAAAGAGGAAGGGTGGCAGGACTGTTGACAACTTCCCATTAAAGCAATTCTCGCTAGACTCCATCTTAGCATTCACACCAGCAGCAGTTGCTTTCTCTTCAGACTCTCGCATCGTCTTTTATGAAGCTCTAAATCCACCTCTGTGCTCCCTGTCCCTCCCTATGCACTCAGCTGTGATTCCATGTTGTCCAAATAGGGCAGGAATAATTGGATCAGCAAACTTGGTCTTATGGAGATGGAGCTCATGTTTTTGTTTCAACCAACATTTTTTTTTTTTTTTTTTTTTTTTGTTGAATTATT
>VUQI01002913.1:13729-24727 GCA_015106735.1 Paratilapia polleni | reverse complement strand
GTGTTGCACGTTAAGTGAGCTTTGCCGCGTGTTGTTTCCCCTGACAAATCCCCCAGGTCGACAGCTTTATTACACTCCTCTTCCTCACTGTTTCACATGCACGCACACACACACTTACATGCATGCGTTCACAAAAACACACACGGCATGGCGATAGTTGAGTCACTGATCATGCCTGCTCTTTTGTTCCTCATACACCTGCTCAGTTTACCACCTCCCACACATATGTATGGACTGACACAAACACACACACACACACACACACACACACACACACTGGTAAACACTCAACACCTCCAAAAGGCTCAGGCAACTCAGAACTTAGCTCCCATGAGAGCAGTAGTGGGGGAAAATAGACTGAATGAAAGTAAGAAAAAAAATCCCTTTACTCTGCTTTTTCTCTTTTCTTCCTTTTCTCACTTCCTCTCCCTGTTGTATGCCCCCCCCCTCCCCATACACACACACACACACACACACACTATTCCCAATTACTTTTATGTTTTTTTCCTTTCAAATTTTGTCTTCTTTATTCCTGAACATCCTACTTTCAAGTTTTCTTATTGGCTTTTAAACTCTATCTTCTTCTTCTTGCTCATCCTTCCATACATTTAGTTATTATTTGTCTTCAAGTAATAATAACATGTTCCTTCATGACAGAGATTTTGTTTACCTCTGGATCTCAAGAGCTCATGCCAAATTTAGCCATTTCTTCCTCCATTTCTCAGGATAATAGGACCAGCATGAACACACAGAAAGAACCTGCTACATGTCTTCCATTTTACATCTGCCACTGTGGCTTGCTACTTTAGAATATGTGTGTGTGTGTGTGTGTGGCCACTCCATCGCACATGCTAGCCTGCCCGTTCGCTTCATTGGCTGCCAAACAGTTAGATTTGCTCTCTGAGCACAGACGTTTTCCCCTGCCAGAACAGTTTGTCCCAGTTTCCCACTGAGAAACTCTTGGAGAATTTGTAGGGAAATGTGTGTGTGTGTGTGTACGTGTGTGTTTGGCGTGTATGTTGGTATGGAGACACATTTGAATGTGTCCATATTAACTTAAAGAAGACTCTTTTGTCCAATTTTCTGAAAGTATAAAATTGTCTTAATCTTGCATAACAATTAAGACCAGATAAAACATTACACCTCACAAAAACACAGGTGAAAATATTTAAATATACTGTATTAGCTGCAACCGCATAAGAAAGCGAGGGGAAGAAAGATGTGAAAAACCTTGGACAATTTTATGTGCCAGATACATGGACTTCAAAAAAGTGTTGCCACATCCATAGTTTCAGGTTTAACTGATGTTTGGCAAGTGGGATTAAATACTGTGTACCATCTACCCGAGGACAAGCAGTGAAAGTGATGATTCAGAGGATGGATGAATTTGTCTAACTGCTTTGTTATTGTAATTTGATCAGTACTTGTTCATAGTCTGACATTGCATCATCTAGTTTGACTATTCTGGAGAGTTTTTCCTTCTTTTTGGCATCCAGGTATCAAAAAGATTACACCTTTCTACTGTGTGTAGATGGATGCAAGATGAGGTGTCTCTGTTTGTGAATAATGTCAGGTCTTGTGTTCACAGGGGATCAATTATAGAAGGCAGGTGTCATCTTTTGCCTGTAGATAAAAACAGAATCTCAGAACATTAGCGCTGCTGTTTTTTATGGGCTGTCTAGCCTTACAATTAGGCTTCAGTTCTTTCCCATCTTCTGACTCTCCATCTCTTTATCCCACTTAGACTTCTCTTCCTCACCTTGTTGTCCTGTTAGATTGTCAACATATGTCTGTTTCAACATTAAACCATCTGGACAAGAATATCAACAGTGTAACCTGTAGGGAAATTATGCTCATATAATTTCAGAACCGATTATGTGTAATTATTATATAACTGGACTATTCCTCCACCAAAATAGTTGTATATGGTTTTTGTAATAAACTGTGATGAAGCTCTTCCTGATGGCCTGTCTGAGAGAGTTTCAAAAATGACTTTACGGAAAGTATGCCAGTGAAAAGCAGTGATCTATAAAGTTTAAGGACCAAATATGAACAAATAAACTGCTCAGGTACTGAAATTTATATATACATGTATTCATTTCTACATTCTAAAAAGGCAATAGCTACTAACTACTACACAGACACACATACTGTACTAAAACATGAGAACAAACACAAACAAACGACACACTAATAGTGAGTGTGATTGTCAGAAAGGAAAACACAATATTACAGTGTAATATGTGTTAAATTAAACAGAGGAGAAAACCCAAACATTACCTGAAGCAGCCAGTAATTGAGGGGGCAAATTTGGGATTTAGTGAAATCCAATTTTGCCGAGGAGGAGAAATTAGAGTTGTACCATGTTATCAATTTATGGAAGGTACTCATGTGCCAGTGGGCTGCAGTAATGATGAGGATGCCGTGATGAAACTAATGGTGAATGGTTACACTGAAGGTCGGGTCAGCCTGCTGGAGAGGGACACTGGCTCGACAGAGTGGATTCTTTCTATTCAAGCTAACAAAGGAACCTGTGGTAACAAAATAACTCAGAATGGTGTTTCAGGGATTCGACTTTCAAAGGAATAAGAAATGTTATTGACTCAGTGATTTGGAGTATTAGTTATGTCGACAATGAGAGGTTGAGTCTAAGAAAGCTAATTTTTTTTCTTTAGGTTTATGGAAGTTGTTTTGTCCTGTTGGGGAATTTTTCTCTCAAAGATGTGTGCTTGTGTGAGGAGAAGGTGAGACCCCCACTTTTTCTCCAATGTGCACTTGAGTTTTGGGAGGGGGGTTATTGTCTTTCTGTTGGTGAATGATGCCTTAATATTTAAAGCCAGGCGAGACTCTTGATTGAGGATTCAAATGAGTTTCTTTAATGCAGTGGTCCCTCAGGATTCTTTATTATTGTTAATGACTGATAAATATCTTGGGGTGTGGTTGTGCCAAGTGTCTTTCTATGTAGCTCTCATGTTATGAATTCCATATTCTTTGTAGATCGGTGGTGTTGCTAGAAGGATGGGGGGTTTCAGGTGGTCACAGGGTGCAATACACATCTAATACATATCTCGGTGCTCTTGGAGGTACTAGTTACCAGGAACCTTCCATACTGTGATTACACAATTCACTCTTCTGACCATTGATCCCTCTTTTAATTACAAAAAGGGATCTAGAGTCACATCTGGTTTCTTCTCTTGTTAAGCTGATGGAGGTTTGAAAATTGTAGGTAGTACCAACTTTTTGATGTGTCCTGTACAAGTTAAGACATCTGACACCAGCAATAATGGACTAAGGACTTTGGTAGGACATTATTCCCTAGTTCTACACAACCACATTTCCCGAGACTCTCCAATACCATAATAAACTAATAAAGGCAAAACATCAATAAAATAACATACTGACAGTTTTAATTGGCAAGGAAACTTTTTTGACTTGACAATGAGGACACTGTATCATTGTCCTCATTGTCAGGAGAAAGTAGGGATATTGCCATTATTTCAGTTTGTACACGTAAAGGAAAAGTATCCCCATTAAAAATAATCCAGGAGTCCACTTTAGGTCTTGCTGGAGACCTTGGGGTTTAAGATGCTCTGCATTCAATTGCATCCTCCATAGTTTAAATCCCTCTTCTTTTCCAACTCATTCAAAAAAAACCCAAAAAAACAAACAAACAAAAAAAAAAACACATCTTCCTGCCCAGGAAAGAGTTTTCTGCAGTTAAGTCCAGAAGTATTAGGACAGTGACTTAATTTTTTCTAATTTTGCCTCTGTACACCACCACAGTTGATTTTAAATTAATCAGTCAAGATGTGATTGAAGTGCAGACTTTCAGCTTTAGTTCAAGGGGTTTTACAAAAAGTAGTGCATTAGCTATTTAGGAATTACAGCAGTTTTTTTTTTTTTTTTTTTACATAGTCTAATATAATTTTATATATAAGGATTGTTTTTAATACTTGGTTGAAAATCCTATGCAATCAAAGACTGCCTGAAGTCTTGAACCCTTGGACATCACCAAATGTCACCTTCAGTTGCTGCTTGTTTGTGGTTCTCTCTGACTTCAGTTTGATCTTCAGTAACTGAAAAGCGTGCTCTGTTGGGGCAAAATTACAAAGATTAAGTCATTATACAAACACTTACGGACCTAAGTGTATCTAATCAAGGAAAGTCAACAAGCATATGTTTGAACCATCACATTTAGGTTCACATAAACATTGGTGGCAAAGAGCATGGTCTTTTCATGAATACAGCTGAGAATTGACCTGTGCAGAACAGGTAAAGATCCGTTTTCAGTATCTAACATACCTGTCTTTGGACTGAGGGATGGAGCTGGAATACCCAGAGAGAATCCACGCAAATGCATGAAAGGAAAAAATGCAAACTGGACACCAAAAGGCCCCAGCTGGCCAGCGGGTTCGAATCCAGAACCTTTATGCTCTGAAGAGACAGTGCTAACCACCCATGTGCCACCATAATTAGTATGATTATGTTTTTTCCAGTATTCCATAATTTTTCCTTCAAACACTTGCTTGGTCCTGTAATGTCTCCTGAAATTCTTGCACTCTCAAGTACTTCATACTGACTGGTCATAAAAAATCCAGCTATGGCAGCAATGTACTGATTGACCCTGGATTGCTGGATATGCTAGATGTGGAGATAGTTGCCTTGACATCTATTTTGATAAGGCATCCATCTGTTAGCACTGACTAATTTGACATAAAAAGCTAGGTGTTGACGATGAGAGAAACAGAAATAGAGGGCATTAAGTGAGTAAATGTTTTCACTAACTGAAAAAAAAAGTATTATATGCGACTTTCTTGTGGTGTAAAACATCACGCCACAGATGCATGTTGAAAATTATATTTTTAGGTCATCTGTTCATGCTTATCATAACAGTCGTAAAGAGAGATAGCAGCTACATTCAGTTTTCATAGGTGCTTACAACACTCAGTGTCTAAGAAGGAGTGTTTTTTGTTGTACATCTTTCAAATGTTGAAGGTAATCTGAAGACATGTTCAGACATACAGGGAATACACAGACTTAATACAGAAAAGACCACAGGCATTAAATGGATTCACTTACAACTAAACTGAACTATACTTGCGCGCATGCACAAAGGCAGAAATGTGCGTGCACATTAATGTTATCACATTAATAAAGCTGTGGTGTACCAATCTCAGTCATCGTGAAACTGTACAGTTGTGCCACATTTTCACCCCCATCTTTTATCCATGAATAGATATAGGCATTCCCTTAATTCACCATTTGCTGGGACAACACTGCCTGGTTCACTGCAGCAGCAACACAATCTGAAGTTGGCTTTGTTTATCAACCCAATATTTAGTCCACAGTATAATATGTTTTGCCTGGCTTCAGTCTCCTCTAACATCACTGTGATCTCATCCTCAAAAAAAGTTGCTTTTCTCTTTTGGTCCATGGGTATTCCAGAGTAAACCCTTATTTGTGTTGGCGTTATATAAGGGCACAAGGCAGTTGGTGCCAGTTTAAGTTGATGACATGTGCTTAAGTCATGGGTTTCTCAACATCTTTTTTTTAAGTGAAGTGAAACTTTTTGAAGAAAATGGCCTTAACTCTAAGTTCAATTGTACATGTTTTAAAAATATTTTTTATAAATGTAGCTCCTGGGCTTAAATTTGGAGATTAGATTGGGGCAGGATTTCGAAATCAGTTGAAGCAACCTCTGTGACAGTCATGTTTTAAATTTAACAGTGTGACAACTATTCAGCAATCGACAAAAATCAGAATGTTTCATTGCATCGCTTTCCAAAAGCCTTTACAGTGATTTGGTCCCACCTGGACAGCTGTTGACACTTAAGCAAAGACAACAGTGCAGAAAGTCTGGAATTTTCTAACAAATCACACTTAGTTTTGAGCATACTGTGAGTTTAATAGCGTTAATGATTTGTAAACATTTGCTCAAAATAATAATGAACAATCAGACAAATCTCAGCAAGATGTCTATTGCCTCAGCTGCACTTATCTTGGTTGGCAACCCCTTAATGGGGTATAAAGTATGGTTCTTGGATAAGGTAGCAAGTGATTTCAAAGAAATCCCTTACTACTTGACTATAATCTCTGCATCTTAATTATTTAGAATGTGATCACTGGTATTTTGTTCCTTCAGAGAATACACCTGGTAAAATGCAAGAAAATCTTTACCTATACTGTATCTGCGAACTGGTTTGAATCTGTTGTTGTGTACATGGGCCTTGTTCCTAAACACTTCCCCCCACTTCCTCACTTTTCTCATGTCTACCTTGTTGTATATGTATCTGGTACACACTGATCATCACTGATCATGTTAATAACTCAATAACAATACAATAAGCACTAGGGTGGAACAAATATCTGATCCTTGGTCTAATGGCTGGTTGATAACTCTTGAAAAAGGAAGATAGCCAGCCTGGTGCAGAAATGCAATTTAGAGAGTAAAGTATTTCTAGCAATTTTCACAATGTTGTGACCAGATTCTCATTAAATCACCATTAATATGATTATATATACATATAATATACATGCAAACATACATTAATGGCTGATATTTCAGCCATTAATATATGTTTTATGAAAAGAAACAAGCAGAATTCACTGGATGTAGGGACAAACAAACAACAATGAAAAAAGTCATGTTTTTTTCTTTGCTGCTGCAGGCACAACCAAAATGTAGAAGTAACAATGACTGCAGAAAGAGGTGCTTCATTTAACTATCCTAATAGAGAAACCTTGTAAACAATGTGACATTCCTCCTACTAAGATGCAGCTCTCAGTTTCTCACCTTTGGTATGTGATGTACTTTCCCAAATTTGATTTAGTTGGAAATAAGACAATGAATATATCACAAAGTGACACAAAATACACACAAAATATGCACAGACATGATAAAAACTCAATACAGTGATACTCTTATTAGGCTGACAATGTGTGCCTCCCTCAGCATGATTCTTTCCAATATCCATCCTCACTTCATGCAGCTAACCTCCTTGTGGGTGTTTATTGGAACTATGGAGATGAACTTGATTGCCTGCCATCCATCCATCCATCCATCCATCCATCCATCCATCCATCCATTTTCTCAACTGTTTATCCAATTCATGGTCATGAGGGGCTGGAGCCTATCTGGCCGACCAGGATAGGTCTATCTAGTCTATCACAGAGCGAACTTGATTGACCCAATCAAAAGGTGTCCTTACCTTAATCAGCCAAGTACAGCAGGCATACAATAACATTATCAGCTGCTGAAATCCCCCGCCCTTAACACTTATCCATATCCATGTGCCCCACACAAGCACACATAGCCCCCAAAACACACGCTGATAAATTGTATATGGAGAAAGGGGGAGAGAGAAAATGCTATGTGTGTGTATTCATCCTCCTTACTCCCAACATCCCTGCACCTGACCTTCAGTGTTATTAAGGAGCCTTCTTTATTCCTGACACTCTCACAGATCTTCCCTGAAGAAAGCAATTCATCCATTTTCCAATAACTTACCACCCAAGGCAATTATGTCTGTTTTTCTGCCACCTCTCCGCTTCTCAATAAAGTGCTCATAAATGGGGAGGGCAAAGATGTGAATCAAGGAAGTGATTTTGAAAAGATTGCTGGGTGTGTGAGGAAATGAGACAGTGAGAGTGTGTGTATGAGACAGGGTGAGAGAGATGGTTCTGTTAAGAGATGTGTGAAGATAGCAAAAGTGAAAGTGATATTAAAAAGCAGAAGTTAAAAGGAGAGAATGATTGAAGGGTTGCGTGGCAGAAGTTGGGAATTTGATATGTCTGAAGTATAGAGTTTGTGTTCAGCTCAGCTGGTTTCAGGCATTGCTTCAGCAAGACATGCAATCACAAGAAAACTAAACATTTGGGGGGGAAAGAATTGGTGTGCTAATCAAAGTACAGTGTATTTTTTTATTTAAGTAGTAATCAATAACAATAAATTAAGATTTTTTTTAGGCAAATGTCCATTAACATGCTGTAGAATTATATCTAACACAATAATATAATCCATATAAAGACTTGTGTACATGTATAATACAATGTGTAAGATTAAGACAAAAATAAAATACCTCGTTTAAAATATCAATATAAATTTACTTGATAGTATAGTGTCTTAATAGACAGTAGTGTTCCTGAGCCCAAGCAGTGACTTCCACTACAGAATTCTGTGTGTTTTTAATGCAGTGCAGCATAAAAGACTGATGACCATGGCCATGCCATCAGCCTTGTCTCTTGTGTACAGAGATTATTTCAGATCCTTGCAATTTTTAAGTGATATTACATAATAAACATGATGAAACTCCCAAATTCCTTGCAACTTGAGGTTGAGAAAAGTTATTATTAAATTATTGAACTATTTTCCCATGCAGTTTCTCACAGAGTGGTGAAACCCTCCCCAGCTTTACTTCTGGAAAACCCTGTTTATACCTACTTATGCTAATTACATACATAAAACACATAGACAACAAAATTTCTCACCTTCAACATTTGATGTGTCCTTATAATATTTTCAATTAAATCTACGCTTTAAATTTGAATGATTTACTTTGTTTTTATTTGAGTTTTATACAGCATTTCAACTATTTGGAAAATTGTGTTGTAGCTGTACGCTGATAAACATGTTTTCCATTTTCCATTTTGGGTCAATAGCACAGACCAAATACTGGATTTACTTTAAAAAAAAAAGTTCATTTTGACACAGTGGTTGCATGTTTTATTTTTATTATATTTTCAGTATTCATTATATCCATTATCCATTATTCATTATATCCAAACTGAAAATACTTCTCTGACCCAGTGTTGAACAAATTAATCTTAATTTAAAGGTTTAACCTTAAAGATGTCCCAAATTGTACAAAACTGCCACATGTCATTATCAATGACATTTAGGTGTAAAAGAATTAAATAGGAGAAATGTAATAGTAAATAACTGCAACAATAGCATATTTTAGTTTCAGTAAGTAATCTGACAATAAAAAACAAATACACAAAAACATTAACACAAGGTCAAAAGAAATAATTGTTGAATTTTTCTTCCCATGGGCACCATTTATCCTTGGTTATGCTAGCACAGTGTCACTGAAGGTTTTGGGTTTTTAGATGAAAAGGTTTAAATTTCACAAAGAATGAAGAATCACATTTTAACACATAAGCATATTTTTACATAATGCAGATTTATTTCCATTTCCATTTATATATATATATATATATATATATATATATATATATATGTATACAGAGACAGACTCACAAAAAGGTTGTCTTTTCAAGCTGTTATTATGTTATTATGACCTGTAGTTACATTTTAAGGTCACTGTTGGTTGTGTAAACAGATGGGTAGAACTTGGCACCCCGAAAACCTTGTTGTAACTCAGCTGGGTTGCTATATTAGACCCTGTGTGTAACCATGTGTGTATACAATATTTGTGTCTGTGTTGACTGGTTTTCAAGTGCTTTAAACGCTTATACACACTTTTATAGTGCGTGTGTGCACACACACACACAAAACCCCATTTTCCCACTCATGAAAGGTGTATAAAAATAGAATGCAATCATTTATTTCCAATTTTTAACAGAAAATAGTAAGACAGCTTATCTAATCGTGAAAAACTGATCTTTTTGTCTTTTTGAAAAGTATATGATCCCTTTGAATTTGATGCCAGCAAAACATTTCAAAAAGTTAGTACAGGGGCATGTTTACCACAGTGTTGCATCACCTCTGTAAGTGTTTAGGAACTGAGTCGACAAAAGGATTTGAAAGTGAAATGTTTTCCCATTCTTGCTTGATATAGGATTTTGGCTGACCACCATTTTGGGACCTTCTTTAAGCTATGTGTGGTTCAAAGGAGGACTCAAATGCAGAACATGGAGTGAGGCTAGTGGAGAAAACAAAAAGCTAACTATAATAAATAAGCAAAAAGCATTGCTGAGTTCTGGCATGTCAGTCCAACGAAGGATAATCCAACAGAAGGAACAAAAAAATAAAGAAAAGTAATCTGAAGGAAAGATGCAAAGAAGAGACGAGCAGGGAGTAACGCAAGAATGCAGGCAGGTGAACAAAAGAAATGATAAAGGACAGAGCAAACAAACATGGGTAAATACACAGAAGTAATTAAGAAAGGTTCAGGGTTATCTTTATTGTCCCACTTGGTGATAGTTGATCTGCAGCAAGAGTTCACATAATAACAGAATACACTATACACAGGGGCAACATTATCAACAACAGCAACAATAAATCACAAAACTAATGCAAGAAAAGTAGATGAAAGCAAAAGTGCAAGCATGCAACCATTAAGTATAGCACTTGGGATAAGACATGAGATCTTTTAGTCCTCCAAACAGGTGCTCTGAAAACATGACCCGAGGGCAATAGCTCACACTCTCTATGGCGTGGATGGTTCAAGCAGCCCAGTATGGCACTAGCCTTCCTTAGGGCCTGCCAGTTATAAATGTCCCTACTCTACTTTGAATATTTTAATGTCAAACCCTTTGGTAACTTTTGGCAGTGGGCTTGGTGGTGATTTCTTCATTTTTTTTGACACATTTAGATGGAAGAAGGACTCCTCTAACCAACCCACTAAGTCACCCACCATATATAGGCATGTATCTGTGTATGGTTATACACTTAAGCATACAGCTGTCGGTGTATAAATGAGTAGTTATTGGAGCATCTTCTGAATGATCTACAGCTGCATGTGCTCAACCCTGCAGCAGTTTCAGTAAGGAGGTATGAAGGGGAGAGAGGGAGGAGGGAAGAACTCTGGACAGAGGCAATAATCATCTCATAATGACTATTACATCTCACCCAAAATGGAAGAGAGCTTGAGCCTTCACATTCAGCCTCCTAGGCCAGACACCAACATTTTGAGAACTGTATTCATTATCCGGTGGTATGCACTACGTTCCTATAACTACCCATCAGATAAACTAAATCGTATGGGCTTTAGTCATCTTTTTTCTTTTTTTTTTTTTTTTATATTTTTTTTTTTA
>VUQI01002911.1:29690-44980 GCA_015106735.1 Paratilapia polleni | reverse complement strand
GTAATCCCACCCCCACCTTGAACTCATCTGTCACTCCTACTGCGCACCTCACCACTGTCTCACTGTTCTCATACATGTCCTGCACCACCCTCACATACTTTTCTGCCACTCCTGACATCCTCATACTGTACCACACTTCCTCTCTTGGCACGCTATCATCTGCTTTCTCTAGATCCACAAAGACACAGTGCAGTTCCTTCTGACCTTCTTTATACTTCTCCATCAACACTTTCAAAGTAAGCATCACATCTGTAGTGCTCTTTCTCTGCATGAAACCAGACTGCTGCTCGCTGATTATCACCTCTCTTCTTAACCTAGCTTCAACAAATCTTTCCCATAGCTTCATGGGATGACTCATCAGCTTTACCCCTCTGTAGTTATTACTCAAAATTTGGTACCAGCACTTCTCCATTCCTCAGGCATCCTCTCACTCTCCAAGACTGTGTTAAACAATCTGGTTAAAAAGTCCACTGCCCTCTCTCCTAGACATCTCCATACCTCCACGGGTATGTCATCTGGATCAACTGCTTTTCCACTCTTCATCCTCTTCATAGCTGTCCTCACTTCCTCCTTACTAATCCTCTGCACTTCCTGATTCACTATCTTTCCTCCATCTGTCCTCTTCTCCCTCATTTTCTTCATTCATTAGCTTCATCAAAGTACTCCTTCCATTTTCTCAACACACTCTCTTCACTTGTTAGTACATTTTCATCTCTATCCTTAATCACTCTAACCTGCTGCACATCCTTTCTAGCTCGATCTTTCTGTCTAGCCAATCGATACAAGTCCTTTTCTCCTTTCTTAGTGTCCGGCCTCACATACAACTCACTATAAGCCTTTTCCTCTGCCACCTCTCTCTTTGCTGTACGCCTTGCCTCCCAGTACTCCTATCTACTTTCGCCATCTCCCTGACTATTCCACTTTTCCTTGCTAATTCATTAATAAAAGTTAAAAAAAAAGGTGAATACATTTTTTAATTTTAATTTTAATTTATTTTTTTTATCTATTTTTATCTTGTTGTGATTATTATCTTACTAATAAATACCAGTTCAGTAAATTTATATTCTTCAATGAATTTATTTGTGACCACATGGTAGTAAAATAAATAGTAGCTGCAAGAATCTCTGCAATGTATCAGTAGAAGTCACAGTTTTGCAATGCAGCTTCAAACATTTGAACTGGAGTTTGCAAAGATGGTCTTTTAAATATCTTTTAAACTACAGCTAAAGTAGGAAGTAGGAACTGAGAAGGCTGCCAAGGACTTAAAGCACTAAGAGAGCTAACTCTGTTGCGAGTTTATGATGATGATAAATAGTGGAAATGCTGACAGAAAAATGAATTCCACCATGTTCATTCTTTTTCCTTGGAGATGAAGTGAGGTGATAAGTGAGTGTCTTTAAGTCTTTGTTTCAGAGAATAGCACCCCTGGTGTGAAACTGAGGTGATCAGTAGTCTACAACATGGAGCCATTACTAATTTATGGTAACTACACAATAATATCAGAGTTAATCTTTAATGTAATCTCACCAGGATGCCTCATTACAACAAAAGATGATGATAAATAGTTCAGAAATGGTGCATATACGATGTCTCCTTCTAAGAAAACAAATATCAGGGAATTCAAAATTTTGAACAGTTTCTTAGAACAATTCATCCAATTTATACCCAGAGCTTATTGTCACATCTTCCACACTGCTTCCACAGAGTGGGTTGCTGTGAGACTTACTGCAGGAGCAACAGTATGTGACACTGAACACATGTCTGCACTGGGAGCAAGTCTGAAAACAGATGGCTGTGCAGTGCAGCAGGAAAGAGTTAATACTCAAATTGTATGAGACACAAGCAAGTATCTGTGTCCCTGAAGTTTTGGATCAGGCACGTAGAAACAAACATACGTGTTAATACATGGAAACAATCAGACACGCATTTAAACAGACACACAAAACGGGGTGGCAGCTGCAGCAACACACTGGTTATTGCTGTCTTTGGTCCCTCTGGAGCAGCAGCAGTTGACTGAGCGATGTTTTTGAGAGACGAGGGTCAAATGAGTCAAGCAGGAACAAAGCATGAAACACAAAAAGATAACGTGGCCCCATGCAGTTTGTGGCTTTTACATCTATGCCTTCATCAAGTGGTGATTACATTCACATTCACAGATAAAAGCCTCTGTTTGTAAAAGTAAATAGAAGCCAAACTTTCACACACAGCAGACTGTTTGCAATAACAACATAATGCAGTATGTCCAATATATGCTTCACCAAATCATTTTTTATTTGCTGCTGTTTTTATACTTCACTGTATTGTCCATTACTTTTTTCATAGACAATATATTCACATTTATGCTGCATGGTACAAAAGAAGTAAGGAGAATAATAAAGTTTGATTTGGATCCTTTTCTATTGTTAACAATGGATAAAAATTTTGGAGTGTGGGGCGTGAATTTTTTTTTCAGCTTCTAAAGTGGGGCAGGCCACAAAAAGTTTGAGAACCACCGGTTACCTTAAGAAATACTGTTGCACCAACTTGTAAAATCAAGTCATCATTTAATCTTAATTCTGTAGTTTTTAAACGCTGGTGTTAGGTCAGACAGTAGAGCTGGTACAATTTAACCCTAACAACCAGTTACAGCGTATCGTCTTACCCGCTGCCTTTTTATGGCTGGTCCAATCTATTTAAATTCAGTTCAATTCAGTTTTATTTATATAGCGCCAAATCACAACAACAGTCGCCTCAAGGCGCTTTACATTGTGGGGTAAAGACCATACAATATTAGAGAGAAAACCCCAACAGTCAGACGACCCCCTATGAGCAAGCACTTGGCAACAGTGGGAAGGAAAAGCTCCCTTTTAACAGGAAGAAACCTCCGGCAGAACCAGGCTCAGGGAGGGGCAGCCCCGGTTGGGGGTGAGGGGAAAAGAAAAGACTCTTTTTCAAACCACCAGACTCCATTCAGAAAAACACAGATTTTAACCTCACAGAAACAGCAGCTCCTGCTCACTCTGTGTGACTTCAGCATTTTAATGTTTTATTTTAAACCCAAACAAACCAGAAAAAAAGACACAATAACACAAACTAATGGACCAATCGAGGCAGCAAGAGATGAACAGCTCACCTGTTCTGTCAGGTAAAATTCCTGTTTTTGTGAATGGAGTCTGGCTTTTAGTTTGTATGTCTGCTTGGGGGCGTGGCCTACTGCCACCTGCTGCAGGTAACACACCGAGTGTGGATGAGAACGTCAGCTGAGAGGAAGCAGTTCACCCAGAAAAACAGAAAGACAGTTTGACTGAGTTTCTCCTGACTGACAAACCAGCAGCTTTTAAATAAAATGAAATGACATTTTTACATTTCAGACTGAGCGGTCTGTTTTAATAAAACTGCCTCACGTGTTGCTGTCAGCGGAAATTCAGAGACAAACATCAACATTCAGATGTGATGTTTGGTCCCCCCCGCCCTGCCGTACCTCCAGTTTGGTCAGAATCAGAGTTCGTGTAGAGAAACGCTCGCTCTGACACGCTCTCTTCTGCTCTTTCAGGTTCATTAAATTACACTGACGGACATTTGATGCCCCTCTGTGAAACTGCTCCAGGTCTGGGCCTTCAAAATAAAAGCCTGCTGCAGCTGAGTGTGCCGTGAGAGGATTCGCTGTCATGTTGTTCCAATAAAGACTGAAGCTCTGAATGCTGAACTCATGACTCGTCTCTTCTCACTGGTTTAATGCGAAGCAGCAGGAGCTCCATTTAAAGCATCTCTGCTTTCACTCACATGATGCCTCTTTAAAATATTCTGAGCTCAAACATCACATCCTGCTCTCACACTGGTTCATTTAACCAGAAAACCTGACATCAAAAATCTCTTCAGCAGGAGCGACAGGCAGCAGCAGTACCACGGACTGCTGAACCAGTAAAACTCTGAATCAGAGTTTACTCAGAGCGACGCTGGCACGCAGTGAACAAAGACGAAAGAGCGAGCACCACAAACTGACAAGCCAACCAGACGACAGAGCATCAGTTAATGTTTTCTCTTCAGTCCAAGCTGGTCGCGGTCTGACGGTAAAAACTGCACCACAAACCGACACGGATCTTTGAGTTTTAATGCAGCAGCTGATAAACAGCTGATAATCAGCTGATTTGGTCACTAAATGTTTGTGATCAACAGCGATGACTCCACGGACACACACACACCAGCATTACCAGAGCCTGAAAAACAGAAACACCACTTTATTTACACTAATGTCCTGTGAAGTAACATATTACAGTAATCACATTACTCTGTGACGCAGTAATGGAACACATCCTGTACTCAGGACTTTGTTTCCTGCACCTGCGCTACAATCAGCTGAGCTCAGTTCAGAGAAAGATGGTGGAGCGCTGTGCAACGTTTTGAGGAGTGGAGATGTGAACACTGGCGTGTGAACAAGAGCGCGATGGTGATGGTGCATCGTACTGCCAGCACGACATCTTTGCAAACATCTGCACAGACAGCACGCCAACACAAAGCTGAGTTTCTGCAGACCGCAGCCAGGGCCTCCAACAGGTAACAGAAGCAGAGATGAGCAGCTGCCGTGGCCTTCGTTTCCACCTGCATGCGCTCCTGCAGGAGAGTCAGTGCGGCAGTCGCTGGGACGTCCCTTTGAGCTGCTGCCGGTTTGCGTTCAGACTTAAAGCTCTCAGCAGGACAGACTGTACACTCACAGTCATGTTGTTAACGTGTGATTGTGTCAATGCTTCTCAGTCCGTGTCACACAAAAGTAATGTAACGAGTAATGTGACAGTTTCCTTTCTCCACGGAAAGTAACTAAGTAACCTGATGTGTTACCTTTAAAAAACATGATACGTTTGTTTTTTAGTACCGACTCCAACACGGGTCAGAAGCTTCAGAGCTCTGGAGAAAATGTTTTCTTTCATTTTGTTTGAGACGTTAAAAGGGTCAATCAGAGGTCGACATAAAACAATTCTGACACACAAACATCAAGCAGATGGCGAGGTTACGTCTCCAAAGTCAACACAACTTTCATTTTGGACTATTCTCCAACCCAGCCCAGACGTGCAGAGAAGACGGTCAGCTGATAGATCTTCAACAGTAAAACCTTTTAATACGAGAACATCAGGACGACTGCATCAGATACAGCTCAGACAAACATGCAGGAAACACCAGTGTGAAGCAGAAAGTCTTCATTTAACAGACAGAATCAGCCCGCTGTCCGTCATCGTGTCCCTGAAATCTTAAAGAAACAGCTGAAGAGGCTCAGAGGTCACTATGGCAGCCTTCATGGCTCACAGTAAAGAGTGTGAAGCTCTGCACGGAGCAGAGAGCCGAGTGTTTCAGACACATTTCAAACCTGACCTGAAGAATGTGATTAAGTTTTTACACAGCTGTTAAACACCGAGTATGGTGACCCTGTGAGACTCAGTCTGGACCGTTTTCTGACTCTTGGACTCATCTGATTTGTAGTGAGTGAGTCAGCAGGCTCATCCCTCCTGCGCACACAGCTGCTCCATCAGAGCTGAAAGTCGATATGCAGAGTTTCCAGCAGCTCGCAGGAATCTCCATTTGTTCCTGCTTTAAACGGAGGGGGGCGGGAGGGGGGTTTGCAGGACAGACGGCAAACAAACACAAATCTGATCTGGGAACTGCTGTGGGAGCAGATCAGAGATCAGATTTACATCAACAACAAGAGTAGCACCAGTCCTGAGTGTGAAAAGACAACAGAAACATGCAGGAGAGCTCAGCTCTCAAAGCGTCCACATTTCAGACTTCTTAAAGTGCACCTAAACACCCCGTGACTCTGCAGATGAAGCTGGAGCTCTTCCTCCTCTGTCCTGTTTCACTTCACACCGACTCCACTTCAAAGCTCTCACACTGACACGCTGACGTGTCAGAAGTTGCACTCGAACGCAGCACGGAGACGACAGCTGGCGGTCAGCTGACAGGAAGCGTCCTCAGCAGAGATCAGAGCAAAGTCCGAGTCTGTTCAAACATTTAAACGTCTTCGTTTCCAGCCCAGAAACACTCACTCAGCAGCTTTCTGTGTCTCCTGAAGCATCTTAAAGAAAACCTGCCAAACATCCTCAGACTGCAGCTTCTCTGTGACCTCACTTCCTGTTTGTGTTTCTCCCAGCCTGAAGGTTTTTGGGTGTCCGATCTCTCGTTCAGCCTTTCGAAGCAGACTCAGGATGGAACCGATTATTTCTGGGACCTTTCAGGGATTAAATGGTTATTTCTGAGGCGTCAGATGAACGTTAATCACTCCGACTGAGCTGAACGCTTTGTTCCTCTAACACAGAGCAGCTCTTTGGGTTTCACACTCACTTCCATTCTTAGAATAAATCTGCTCCTGAGTCTGTGAGGCTCTGTGGTCGTGCAGAGAGGAGGATTGTGGGAGTTTAACCATCGGCTGCACTCTCCTGTTTTCACGTTTGTTCTGATGGTAAACTCACCCTAAGTCCTGAATATTAGTTTTATCTTCTCAACACTCGGTTGATAAAAAACAACGATCGGCTGCAGCCGTACATTTCCTCCCTGATGGGTGAACACGACCTTTACTTATTCTTTCTGGGTGCCAAGTCAAGTCCTAAAACCAGATTTTGAGACCAGAACCACATGTTTAACAAAGTCAGGCTTTCTTTGCTGGCTCAACAGAACTTCAGAGAAAATCACTGACAGGTACACCGCGCTGGTTATTAACCGTTTTTGTTGACCCTGTCTGCTTCAGGCTCTGAGCGTGCTCACATAGAAGGTGTTTAATGTGTCACGTGATGCTTCTTATCTGCAAGATTGGCACCAGAGGACCAGCTGACATCCATCCATCCATTTTCTGAACCGCTTACCCAGCTAAGGCCTACAGACCAATCAGCAACCAACACTAAAAATAAGTATTCCCCGACCGGTTGGCGAGTGGTTGCTGGAAGTCGCTGTGAAATGCACTCTTCATACTTTCACAACCACTTGGCGAGTAGTTTGCAAGTGTTTGCAGACAAATCTGCATCTTCTGTGCAAATTACAGTCGACCACAGCAACCTGCTAGCAGCCAAAGCAATCATAAGGATGCTTTTGGTGCAGCACTGTGTACCTGTTTTTAATCAATGTCACCCAGCAACAGCCAGCAACAGCCAGCAACACCCAGCAACCACCCAGCAACCGGTCGGGGATACACGTTTTTCCCCTTTCTCCAAGGCCTGCGTGGCTGAGGCCTTAGGTTCACTGGGCTGGAGGGTGAAAGGCGGGGTACACCCACAGACAGTATAAAGATGGTCGTAGCTTCCGGGTCTGAAACGTGAAACCAGCACAGACGTGACTCAAACGTGTGCGCTTCCTGTGGTTGCAAAAACACTTCCTGTCCCGCAGAGGTCGATGGAGGAGCGGCTCTCAGCTCTGAGCTCGGTAACCAGAGAGACAGCTTCATCACACTCAAAGCTCAACATACAGCAGCAACACATTCAAATATCTTACACACCTGCTGCCTTAAACACACACACACACACACACACACACAGACACACACACACACACACACACACTAAACCTGGAATCATTCAAACTCCCAGCATCCTCCCTGAGCCGCGGGGGACACCGGATCAGACTGGAGGAGCTCATTTCAGTCAAATATAAACCCCCCTCCCCCTCCCCCTCCTCACACACACACACGCTCTGATTAAAACCGTGTGAGTTCATCATCCATGACTTCATCGTCTTTACAGACTTCCTCACGTTTATTATCCGACAGTAAAGACGCCGCCTGATTCCGATGAAGGGAAAACGCTGGAAACAAGACGAGCCGACGCCTGAGTGACTGAACGAGACGCCAAACACCTGAACTGACGATGGCTCGTCTTCAGGTTAATCTGCATGCTCATCATTCAAACCAGCCAAACCTCAGAGTGACAGGAAGCTGTCAGAGGTTCGTTATGAGCAAAGGAAAACCTGCAGGTTCACAAGAAAATTTGTTTCTCCTGCTTATGATCCATTCTGTGCACACACAGGAAGTTCTCCGTGTGTGTGGTGATGGTTCTGCTCCTGTCAGCTGGTCTCTGCAGTCAGTCTGAGGAGCTCCTCAGGGCTCTGCCCTCGGTCCTCCACCGTTTCATCTGTCTCTGTCTGACATCGCGTGGGAGTTCCTGTCTGCTCGCCTCTGCCGTTATTCATCCATTTAACACACTTTAGCTCACCGATAAGGAACTGACGCAGGATTTTTTTCATTTTAACTTTTTCAACTTAAAGCTTCAGAGCTGGAAAGTTTAAACTGAACTACTCGATTTTCTGGAGCGTTCAGCTGCATCCAGCAGGTTCCATCAGCAGACTCAGAAATAATTAATTCATTAATTAAACTGGAAAGTGGAGTTCATTTTTTTAAATAACAGCATAATAAAATTATGTAATTTCTTTCTGAATATATTTAATAAAAGCAGGACGTGTCATCAAGACTCAACAAGCTTTATTTTAAAATATAAATAAATTTTTTATTTCTTCCACAAAAGTTTTTGATGTATTTTTAGATTTAAAAAAAATCTCCAAGAAACTATAAAAACATCTATAAAAGCCAAAGGAAGCAGCTGGAATACTGAAGGTTTGTTTATTGATCCTTAAATGTGATCAGTAACTGTGAGATAGTTTGGAGTTTATAGATGATCAAATAATAATTAATTAATTAATTAAAACATGTTAACTGATCGGTTTTCTGCCCAAAGCTCCCAGGCCTGTGACTGATAACTATTTTAATCCTGACTAATCTGCTTATTAGTTTATTGATTAACTATTTAGTAATTTGGTCCACGGATCATCATTTCCTGAGGTTTAAAATGGTTGGATGTGTGTGACAAACAGATTTCCAGGTTTTTAAACTTAGTTTAAAATAAGAAGACACAGAAACGTTTTAAGAGCTGAAAAATGTCCCATTTTTATCTGAAAATTAAAAATTAATTGAGTTAAAAATGAAATCCAATCCACCCGTTTGATGAACTGAAACCAGACGCTGATTGGTGAGTTAAATCGATTGTTTTAAGCTTTGCGTTCTCTGCTCAGATTTTTGGATTTTCTGTCGTAATGAACTGAATACTTGCGCACCTGAAGTGGACCGATGGCTGATCGATCAGTGATCAGCAGCTACCAGCTGTCAGATTCACTGATGATGAGTTAAAGAGTGGCTGCACCTCTGCCCCCCTCCAGGTGGATTTTTACCTCGTGCACTCACCCCCCACCTCTGACCCCTCCCTGCACACCTGAGTCTGGGGTCACAGAGGTCAGGGGTCATAGACAGACAGACAGACAGGTGAGGACCTACCAGCTGTTTCCTGAGCAGCAGGATGTTCTCCTCAAGCAGCTTCTCCTCGGAGCTCAGCTGAGCCTCCCTCCGCCGCTCCTCCTCCTCCTCCTCCTGCGGCTCCCGGAGCTCCAGCGCCGCCCGGACCAGCACCTCCTGGCGCCGCCGCAGGAGCTCCAGCTCTCCGAGCCCGGACACGGAGGCCTCCAGCCGCTCCCGGACCGCCGCTCTGTCCCGCCTGCAGGGGCCGGACAGCAGCATCTCCCCGCCAGACTGTCCGCTCTGAGCTCAGGGCAGGAGCATCGCGCGGAGAAACACCTGGTGACACTCACCTAGATCCCTCACGTGAGAGGACCCAGTGCACAAACCGGACCCCCCTCAGGAAGCGGTACAGCTCAGATCCTGGTCTCTTCTGCAGCTCCGCGTATCAACCGGTGGTTTAACGGTCTACCTGCGGGAAAACTGCTCCAAGTAATCCGCTCAGTCGCTCCGGGGTCCCCTCAGGTAGGTCTCCGGGTAACTCCCAGCATGCTCCAGGGCCGCGGCGCTGAGAAGATGCGAGACAAGAAGCAGAGATCTGGGATGAACTCCGACCTGCTGCCGCCGCTCCTGAAGCTCCGTCCACACTGACCGTCAGCTGCATTGAGAGCTGCTAAACCCCGCCCCCTTTGCTCCGACACGCCCCTCACGGTGACGTCCGCAGCCGCGACCACCCGCTTCCCGTCCTTCCCTTTAAAATAAAACACATCTTTTTTTTATACTATGAAAAGAGCGTTTAATAATAATTTTAATTATAATGTATCTGTATATTTTAAAGTGAGAGTATGTTTTAAGTTGACTGGAAATATCATCATATGAATTTTAAAAAATGAATGTTTTTATACATGTAAAAAATGTTTCAGTTTGTTTTTTAAAGGTTTTTTAAAAAAGAGGAAAAAAATGATTGTTCGGTGAGCCTCTTTTCTTAAAATAAGAGTCAGATTAAATATTAATAAACACAGAAAACAAATAAATATCCCAACCAGAAACAGCTCAGCTGGAAAAAGGTTTAAAAAATGGATGAACAAAATATGTCACAGTTTCTGTCAGAATAGATTACCAATAACATGAACTCCATAGAAATCTAACCACGACCACCTGAATGTCTGAGCCAAAAGGAAAGAAATTTGATTAAAACTACAAACTAATATTCAGATTTAATAAATAAATTTAAAAGTTAAAAATTAAAACAAACTTCTTGTTTTAAAAAAATATGAGGAGCAATCCAGGTCGATACCGAACAGCTAAAATATGAACGAAATAAAAATAAAACTGTGGCCACCGCGGTGTTTCAGACAACAGAAGGAAAAACACATAAAGACAAACACAACACACGACTGATCGCTGTGAAGATTTATTTACTGCTTTTTATTTTCTTTTTTTAAATATAGGAGTAACTCCAACAGTAACTGAACTGTTTCTTCGCTTTTGTTCTTTTCTGTATCCAAGACTTCCTGTTTTTCAGGAGAAAATCTCAAACTTTTAAACATTTAACGTCAGTTTACAAACAGATGACATTTTATTTTGGAGGGCAGAATCAGAGTACTTCCTGTCTGGTTGCGTTAATTTGTGGGAGCTTGATGCTCCGCCCCTCAGGCCAGCCTCCCCTCTGAGGGTTTCCCGCTGGTCCTAAAGCCGTCAGGTACTGAGCCGCGTGCAGCTTCAGGTGAATTTCAAACACAAAAACAGGATTTTATTCAAAACCTGCGCGTGAAAACGAGCGTGTTATTAAAATGATCACAGTTTCATGTTCGTCACTAAAGCACTCTGTGGAAACTTCTGTAGTTTCTCTTTTTTAACACAAACTTCTGATAAAAACAATTTTTTTATTAGAAAAAAATCATTCAACAACACGTTCGTTTTTTTTTATTTTTACGATGATTAAAGCTTCAATAACGTTTAGCTGCTGCCGGTGTTTATATTTGTCATCAGATGTTAAACATAAAGCTGATCTTTTCTCTTAAATATTCAGCCAGACTCAGGAGCCATGACTCTGAATAGATCTGGATCGGTCGTGTTTCTACACGTCATCAGTTTGACTAATCTTTATTGTTCTCCTGTAAACAATCAGCTGGATAAACAGTGAGTGAGTCTTTGTTTGGTTTCTGGGTCACCTCAGCCCCCGTCTGTTTTAATGAGGTCAGCTTCATTAGCATGTTAATGAGGCACTCAGAGCACAGCGCCGCCTGCTGCTGCTGCAGCATCTGCAGCTCACAGACCGTATCAAACGTGGGCTCGTGAACGCAGGCCTCTGTGAACAGGATGGATGAAAACTGCTGTCCTGTCAGTGAAAAAATAAAGAGGTCACGTTTCGGTCCTGATCCTGTTTGTGACCTTCACGGTCAGGATCTCAAGGCAACGAGGGTGTCCGTTTGGAAACCTCATCATCTCCAAAGACATGGAGCCACTGGCTTCATCAGAGCATGACCTTCAGCTCAGCCTAGGGGAGGAGGGGTTTGATGGTGAGTCAACACCTCCAAATGTGAGGTGGTCCTGGACCGCTCCTTCTGGGTTGGAGGAGAGCTCAGGTATCTCGGGGTCTTGTTCACGAGTGATGGGGAGGTGGAGCGGACAGGTCTGTTGTGATGAAGAGAGAGCTGAGCACGAAGGTTGATCTACGTTCCCACCTTCACCTGTGACCACGAGCTGTGACCGAATGAATGAGATGGAGGATAGAAGCAGCAGAAATGAGCTTCCTCTGAAGGCTGCCTCAGAGACAAGGTGAGGAGCTCCTCCACACTGAAAGGAGGCTGTCGAGGTGGTTCATCTGACCAGGACACTCCTGGACGCCTCCTAGGTGAGGTGTTTCAGTCAGGTACAGCTGTTAGGAGACCCAGGACTTGTGAGAGATTCTATATTTCTTCCGTCAAAAGGCCATCTGAGCCACCTGCCCGACCTTCTGCCACCACAGCTGAACTTTGGATAAGTGGAAGAAAACAAACGGAGAGATGGACACGTCAAAAACTTTTTACATTTCTGCCCCAAAAAGTTTTTTTCCTCCTAAACACTGGGTTCAGGTTGGGTCAGCAACACCGCAGTGAAATAAACCTTTAAATAAATGAAATCGGTTCTAGAAGAACAACATTTTGTCTGTGAGGGGAACCCTGAAGATCTGCTTGAGTCTGGATGCTGAGAAACGTTCCAGGTGTGTTGAAGCTCACCTGTGATTTAAGAGGTTTTATTTGACCGATCAGAGCTCTAATCCTCCAGAAGCTCCAATGCTGCACTGATCAGCAGGTCAAAGGAACGTTTGTTCTTCTGTAGATGAGTGAAGTGACTTCCTGTTAAGCTGCTGTGATGTCATGGTGTCGCTGCCTGTTTCATGAGGAAACTTTGTGTTGGTAATCTGCTGTTAATGAGTCTCAGACCCAGAAATCCTCCTAAAAACCCAAACCCTGCTCTCTGCTCAGGACAAAACGTCCCGTTTGGAACTAATCGGCTTTTCACCTGTCGACCAATCAGACGAGCTGACCAGATCAAAGACGCTGCTGAGCCGGGAACAAAAAAACAAAAAGTGAACAAGAACAAAATGTTTGTTTCAGTTTGAAACAGAGCTCCAGGTTCAGCCTGAAGGTAACGAACCAAAGAAAGGCTCAAAGCTGCTGCTGATGGAGGAAGAGGAAGTGATGCGTTGCCCTGACAACACTGTTTGTGTTACCTGTTGATGGTCTCTCAGAGTCCTCAGGGGGACGGACGTCCATCTATTCAGCTTCTTCTGGCTCAGAGGTCGGGTCATGATGAGATCATGTTTCAGTTCCTCCTGAAGACCCCCAAACTGATCCCGGCCTCCTGCTAATCAGAGCTAACATCCTCATAAAATCCTGCAGTCTCACTCAGCAGAACTGGAGCTCAGTGATGGACACAAAAAACCTGCAGTGAAAAGTTTGAGATTTGAATTAACTGCTGATGAGCTTCAGATGTTTGAGGGCTGTTTTCCCTGCAGGATGAACCATCACAGCTGCATTCAGATCTCCGAGCAGCTGCTGAAGAATTCATAAAGAGACAAAAACCACAAAGAGGCAGATTGTTTTAAAGGTTAAACCTCCAGAGAGAGGAGAGGAACACAGGCGCTTTATTTTGGAAGGAGTGACGGACACAGGAGATGATGTGTGAGAAAAGACAAGAGAGGAGAGGAGAAATCAGACGATAAAACACATTTTCTCTTTTATAACATGTGAAACTGAAGCTCAGAGTTTTGGACAAAATGAGACCAAATTTCAGTTTTAGTCAAAGTAATAAAAACCATCAGATTAACCAAAGAACACCTGAGAGGGTCTGTAACCGGCCATCAGTACCAATGAATGTCGCTGCTGTGCAAAAACGAGTCTGGAGGCTGACAGTCGGCTCTTTAAACGTTATCTGAGACGTAAAAGACGGAGACAGAAACAAAGCGCTGCACACAACCAACACAATCAAGTCTTCATGTTTATGGATCTCTGATGCCCACCGAGTCCACCATGAACCACATCAGGGTCTGCACACTGCAGAGCTGGGGCTGCGACTCAGAATAAGGCATTCAGTGATTATTTATCCAGGCTGACCTGTCTGAGACACATAAACACACAAATACAGCTGACACACAAGTGAACACAACATCTGGATCGGCAGCAAGTTCACCATCAAACGGACACAGTGCTGTCCCACACTGAGCCCTCAAAGCACATTCACCCAGACACACACATTCACACAACGCTTTTATTCTGTGCATATGCACGTCGTCTAATATTCACACACACACTGATGAATGCATTGGGTGCAACTCCGGGTTCTTGCCCAAGGGTAATTGTAGACTGGTTGATAGACAACCTGCCCTACCTCCTGAACCACAGCCGCCCATCAGTCACACCGACCAAGTGAAGGATTTTCTGAATCCTTTAACTGACTTAAACTCCCTGACAGTAAGCGCTCTGCCGGTTTCAGTTTCAGGACAAAAACATTTCAACACGCTGACTCTGCTCCGAGTCTGAGGACAAACATCTGTAAAATCCCGTAAGTGACGGCTGACTCTGGTTTCTGGACACGTACACACACAGAAAATGGTTCAAACATTGGTCCTACGTGCAGCTTTGCAGACCGTCATCTACATGCAGTAGCTGTTTGCTGTCACCAGGGGGCAGCATCACAAACGGCCGGTCTGCAGGCTCCTCCTTCTCACGCTGTTTTTGATCATCTTTGAAGTTTTTTCGTGCGTCTCTCTCTTCGTGGTGAACTCTTCTGCTGCTCACTTCCTTGTTCCGACCCACTTTTTAACCAATCAACATCCAACCTACACACAGTGTTATCCACGTCAAGCTACACGCTTTCGGTTTTTTGGAGGACTGCACACAAGCATGTCTGCGTAGGTTGCATACCCATAATGCTTCACTCTGAGTAGCTAAATACCTACACAAACAGACAGAAACATGGTACCCCCATAATATGTGATTTATACCTCTGCTGTGAATCTGTAGAGCCAACGTAAGAGGCCGACACCGTATTTATACCTGTGCGTGGTGCAGCTCTGCAGGTTCACCGCAGGAACACTAACTGGAGGATTCAAAAGATGGCAGCAACAGAAGAAATAGCTGGAAATGCACTGGAGAAAACAATGGTACCGAACGGGCCAATTACAGCTGTTGTAGGCTGTGTTGACACGATGTGTAGTTACATTTCTAGCGAGGTTATCATGAGGTTATGGTGCAGGGCTTCAGAGGGGTTTGCGGTTATGACCTACCTACGGAGGTATGAATCCCACTTTAGAAGGAAGCAGAGATTTCTGTATAAAAAACAACCAATGGGAAAGTCTGCAGGCGTTCAGAGTGATGGTTTCCACAGCAGGAATACACTCAGTGGCAGTAAAAATGTCTCAGGTGCTGCTCAGGTGGATTCATAATAAGAAGATCACAATAAAGGTAAAAAAGGTGCTGAAATCGAGTGTTCCCTCACCTGGAAAACAAGGTTTATTCCTAAAAAAAAAAAAAAAAAAAAAAAAAAAAAATTTAATTTTTGTTTTTTA